>JBAKGM010000002.1:5084385-5103079 GCA_037177215.1 Asparagus racemosus
TTATCAAAATTTGAGAGGGCAAAAAAGGAAATTAAAAGTTTTAACACCCCAATCCTCTTTTTATAGTAGTATAGATTGAGGATAATTTTTTGAAAGAATATAAGTTATCTTTTACTTTTACCATATATATTCAGAAAATTCTATCTTATTAAATTTGAACAAAGTTTATAAAACCATATTGATATTTTTTTGGCCATATAAAGTGAAACTTTTATTATGAAAATTCAAAAGAAAAATATAAATACGTCAACGTGCAATGCACGTGCACTATACTAGTATATATCAATAGATTAATGAAAGCATTGGTCAGCCTATTTTAGATCTGGAAAAAGTCAGATTTTAGATCTGGATCAATAATCTTCATTTTTTGGCTATCAAGTTAAATAACATCAATACTCATATATTTATACTAGTTTACAGTAAGGAGGACAGATAGTGAAGTTTGAAAGACAAAGGACGCCATGAATAGATTAGGAGTGTAAAATGATAGTTTATTTTAAAAAAAAACAATAAATATTAGTGCGTACTATAAAATGAAAAAAATTTCAGTTAGCTTGTATTGAATTAAAATTCAAGAAATTCACAAAGTTAAAATACAATAAATAAATTCTTCAGTGGTATAAATATGCAAGAATCTAAATTATTTATTTTTTGGGAGCGAAAGAATGGAGAAAGTGTCAAAATAACAGGAGTTTTCAATGGGCATAAAATTTAATTAGAATTGGGCTGCCATCTGAAAAAGGCCCATCTAATCAATCAGATTTGTTGTGGTTGGACATTTCTAAGGCCCACAGTCTCTCTAAAATCAGCAAAATCGACGCCGTAATCCAAATGCCATTCCTGTGTTCCCATAGAACTACTCTTAAAATACCTTAACTTTTTCTCGTCGAACAAAGAAAATTCAATATCTCAAATGAATTTTAAGTTATTTTCATACATGCAATAGAAATGACTAGAATGTCCCTTTTGCCATTTTTACATCTACACACACTATTCTGTACATCTTGCCGAACATGTAACTGACTTATCCACTTTGCTTTACCACACTCAGAACTTTTTTTTTTATCACAAAGGTCAAAAGACATCAAAATCTAGCGCATAACTAAAAGCTTCTAAAAATAAGTCCACTCAAACACCCTCTTCGCCCATCTTCTCATATCATATCCAGATTTGGACCCTTATAAACTTCAAAAACATATTATTTAGCTTCTAAAATGCCAAAAATTTTCAAGTAATATGCATAACATGTTAGTTTGGTAGAGAGAGAGAGAGAGAGAGAGAGAGGCAAACAATAAAAGCAAAAGACTTAGATACAACTTATGCATTACAAAGTTTAATAGCTTTATGGCATAATCAAATAATAGGAAAATACTTGTACAACTCACACATGCATGAACAAGCAACATAATAACAAATGGATACAGTTGCAAAGTTTGTACTCGCATTATGATGGACCTACTGCAAGAAATTTATCCCTTTTCTCTTCTCTCCCTTTTTCCCCGAATTATGAGAGAAATTAATTTGAGCAGTTTATTCATTGCAGCCATCCAGGCATGTAACCGCTCGCGCTAGGGCCAGGCATTTGTTCAGGTTGAAACCTGAGTAAAAATAAATTTTTAATACTCGCTAAAGCATAGACGACATCTATTTCTAAAACTACTGGATTCAACATACATCAGATGATTATGTGATTAATCGTGTATCTGTAGAATTCTATAGACCTGAATTAGTACTTCTATTTGTTTATACTAGTAACGAATGCGAATCATGACAGTATGCATAAAAGCTTGTCACATTTCGAACGCATGACAAAGTGTTAGCGACTAAAAAGTGAAATCTTCACTAGTTTATGGAAACATACCCAATTTGCAAAGTGGGCTGCAATTGAAGAGGATGGAAGAACTCTTCCCCCTGTGGTTGGCTCGGCTGCCGGTTGTATCCCATTGCATTAGCATTGGCCTCCCATACTTGCTGTTGATTGGCCTGGCTTGTTTCTTCCAACTGCACGTACTGAGATGATTCAGTTAGCAATTGTGAAATGGTTATTGACCTCAGAGGACATATATGCAGTTTAATTAGAACCAGTATGGAGTATGGGTCGAAATATTTTGGTCATAGCCGTGAAATCTAAGGGCATGTTTAACAGCTCTTCGATAAACAGGTTAGTGGACCTGACCAGGTCAAGGACTAAAATTCTGTTTGAGGGCAAGAATTGAACCGGCTTTTTTTTTTAGTTCAGAAATCGGCCCTTAAACCAGGTTAGTTCAATTTCTATAATGGTAATGAAAAACACAAGCAAGCTCAAGCCAGGTTCAAATTGAGGTGAGAGATCCTACATACCCGTTTTCGCAGACTCCGATTAGCCTCACATAACATTTGTTCCTGTCAAATGGGAGGAAGCTATAGTTTAGAAGAATGAAACTTTCATAAATTTAATGGTGGAGAAAAGACATGAACTTAGAAAATTCAAGAATATTATTATTATTATTATTATTATTATTTTATCAAACCTTTCTTTGCAGATCACCAAGCTGATCTAGCATGTATTGTGTCTGTAAACGAACAAACAAACTTTTTAGTTTTGTAGACATAGTTTGTTTCGGAAAGGAAAATTCTTTTTTGGAAATAAACTCAATACCCGTGTTGATCTAATTTGCTTCAGTGAAGAATCAAGTTGTTTTTCAAGTTGCTCGAGCTCCTTGCTGCTCAATGGCCCAAGGTCTTCACCGAGAAGATTCCTAGATTTGGAATTATTACACCCATGATAATTTTAAAAAATTTAGTGTTAGTCTTCAGTTTAAGAAGTTGGGTTACTACTGAGGTCTCCTGACAATAGAATTTGCCTGGCAATTTACCTTTGAGATCGCTGTAAAGCCTCAACTCGTGCTTTAAGTTTCAAGTACTCTTGATGGTTACTTTGTAGCATCTAAAGACCAAACATCGGTTAATTAT
This sequence comes from Asparagus racemosus, assembly GCA_037177215.1. Classification (NCBI taxonomy): domain Eukaryota; kingdom Viridiplantae; phylum Streptophyta; class Magnoliopsida; order Asparagales; family Asparagaceae; genus Asparagus; species Asparagus racemosus. Next base: position 5,087,338 of record JBAKGM010000002.1, read on the forward strand.
GCAGTTTACATGAAGAAGTAATCATACACATCAAGCGTAATGATATCTCAAATGAAAGTACTAAAGTAGGTCGTTCCCTAAAATGGTTGGAATCGTTGCAAATAAAAAAAAATTTCCGATATCTTAGTTATTGATTAGAGCATGAAATTAAGTCGGTGGTACGAAGAATGAAGAAAGAAACAAGAGTAATTTATAGATCTAAAGCCGTTTCAATATGAATAGATTCTAATATAATAGGACGACTTTAGTCTTAAGTTTGAACTGCTCCCGCAACTTTCAAGGGGTCCATAATGGGCACGAACTACATAATTGGTAGGAAAAACACTCTATGCTTTTAAAAGAACAATATGACATTCAAAATTACAAGTTTTTACCTACGTTGTAAGCTGTTTAATTTGAAAATTATTGATACATTCTGTGAATATATGAGAAGTTATTTGCATAGTTGCTCTTAATTTTTCACAGTTCATATCTCACTGTTTGTTTTAGCTACAATCAGGGAGAGAAGTATTAATGGAAAGAGATTAATGTGTAAACGAAAGAATTCTAGATATTATAACCAGGTAATTACATATTTATTTATGAATTTGCAGAACCTGATAATTTATTAATTATTATGAGAAGATTTCTGTTCCTTTTGTTTTCTTGAGATGAATTATATGAACACATCTCATAGCATCGATTTTCGAGATAGGAACAAAAATTTTCGAGATGATCGCCAAGTCTGCTGAGAAATATCCAACATGCATGGCAAAATTTTCGAGATGAGCGCCCAGTCATCAGATTTAGGCTTCTAGCTCATGATTTCCTAATCATTTAGAATTTCTAATTATAATCAGCTCAACCTTGCATAGTGCAATCAGAAAGATTATATCAGAACAGCAAACCGTATTAGGGAAATAATCTTGACACATCAGTAAAGAGTCACTCAAAACTTGTACAAAAGTTTATGTGATCGATGATAGGAACAAAAATGTAGTCATGACTGTGAAGTTAACTATCTGGAGCATAAAAGCCTACAGAACTAGTAAAATTTGAAGCAAATTTGACAGTTTAAAATAACTCAGATAAAAGTCTATATTTATACCTGATTCTCCCGTATTTGTACACTAGTATCTGGTGCTCCATAACTACATTTTTGGTATCTGTCGAGTGTTTTCAGCATGCTGTAAATGAAAAGCAATGGACAGCATTTAAAATTTCAAAATGTTGGAAATCATTTGCTACGCTCTAAATGAATGGAGATGTCATCTCAGTTCTAAAAGAGACGTAGACAGCTACAGGAAGCTTTATCCAAGAAGAAATAGTAGACCATCACAGTTAGTAAACACATGATATTAATCTGAAATTTAACCAGACGAATATGAAATGTATGAGTACTCAAATCCATTAACGACCAAGAGAAAATTTATGTACGTCAGAGATCCATAACAAAAGTCATAGATAATAGATATACAAGTCTTGTATGAAACAAACCAGATAAACGTGATATGGAGATTGCTTAACACGGCTCATCAATAGAAAGGGCACTAGTAAGATGATGACACCATTAATTTGTAAAAGCATCCTAAACCCAAATCACCTAGAATATTCTTCCAAGACTAAAAAAAAAAATTTTGTGTGCGCGCGTGTGTGCATGCGTGCATCCACGTGCGCACGTGTGCATGTGTAATGGAGTATTGACGCATGTGGACCGTCCATCAAAATATTTTAAGATCTATTAGAATAAATTTTATTTTAGTAATATTTTATTTGATTTCATATAATATTTTATTTTAGTCAGAATTACGATTTAATTTTGAGATCTCTTTCTAGTTAAGTTAAGATTTTATTTGACTACATTAGTTTCATTGGGTTTTGATTTAATTAGCATTTTTATTTGCTTCCTTAAGTATTTAAGTACTTTCTTTTTCTATGAATGAGAGATATAATCCTCCATGAGGAATAGACATTAATGACTAATAAAAAAAAGAATTATAAAATTTTTGAGCATGTGAATTGCTTGTTTGGTATGTGAAGTGTCTTTGGAATGTGAAGCTCTTGGGTGCGACACCCCTAGGTGTGAAACTAAGTTATTATCACAACCTATTCTTTTCAATTATCATTCTCGATCAATCCCTCCAAAAGAATCAACAACATCCAACTCAAGCCAAAATACCCCGTTTCCTGCTCATCACATGAGCAATATTTTAGATCTAAGATGAAGCTTAGAGGGGGGATGAACATGATTGCTATTGTTTTTCACCTTTCACCAAAACACGGATTATGCAAAAAAAAAAATATATATATATATATAACAAATAAAAGTGATAAATGATATAAAGCAAACTATCTATTACCAAAAATAACTTACTAAGAACACGAGATTTTATAGTGGTATAGTGGTTCGGATAAACAATCTTACGTCCACTCTTCCTTCTCACGAAAAGGTTTCCTCACTATACAAAAAGTTTTCTTGAATCATAAACCCGATTCAGTAGGCTTACAAGACCTAAACTGTAGTTTCTCCCAAACTAGTCGTCTAGCCTAACTCTCCAAAATGAGTAACTTCTAAGCCTAGCTAGTTCCAAGCCTCAATTCAACCGTCTTGAGTACACTGCAAAAGAAGTTCAAAGTAAAACTAAACACAAAATAAAAAGCTCAGAATAAAGAACAAACTTACATCCTTTTTGATGATACAAACGGTCCCTCGAAGGATATAATCAAAACTTAATGAAGAATGGTGAAAAAAATCAATCCATGGGCAACTCTTCTCATTGAAATGATCCAAAGATGTCATGCATGATGAATGGGAATTTGATAAGGCTCTGGGGAATCAAAAATCTTTTCTTGATCTCTCAATTACAAAACCCTAGATTCCTTCTCTTTTCTCTATCTCTCTCTAAGTTATCTCTCACAAATAGATCATGAAAGAGATATCCCAAGCGTGATAGAGGCTGGAGATTATATAAAATAATGAACGGTTGCGATTGAATCAGGCAATTTTGCATTAGCTGCCTTTACCATCGATGGTGCTTCTTGATCATCGATGGTTGAGAAGTCCATCAATGATATTCATGTCTCTAAACCTTTACCTCATCAATGGATCAGGTACCATCGATGATCACCATGCACCAATGATGGTGAAAGGCCACCATCAATGGTTGTAGTGGTGAAATCAGCTTTTGAGCTAATTTTTGCATCTTTTCACCTCGTACATATGTCATACTTGTAGTTACCTATACTAGACCATCTCAAATCAATAGTAGTACCAAATGAGAGTTTGTTAGTACTCAAATAAAAGATATTGTACGGACAATGTCCTACACAGTAACCTTCTTGCTCTTTGTCGTGGATTATGCCATCATTTTGCCAAGCTGTCAATGATTTCTTGTCTCCAGGTCGAAGCCATCCACTCGCTCCCCATCAAGTATGAAAAAAAAAATAAATTATAGAGGAAATAAAATATAAATAAGAGCAAATATTTTGAAATTTTATTGCTCTTTGTGATGATTGAAAGGCTAGAATACATGCTCTTTATATTGCACTCGTAATAATCCTTCATTGAGCTTATTACAACCCTTGCCTTCTTTTGTTGAAACATCTCATTCCTAACCATAATTTTCAATTTATAATCTCTCATTTATTTTAACAGCCATGCACCAGGACTCCAAAATTGTTATAAGGACCGAGCATTGTAATTCTGTATTCTAACATTCCCCCGCAAGTTGAGTATCCTATTTATGGTTTGAAACCTAGATACATGTAGTAGCGACATCTTTTTTGAACATTAGCTTTAAATTCGCAGCCAACAAGAATTGAATTGGGGTTGCTCGAGTGCAATCTTAAAGTCCCTACCACTATAGCACAACTCTAAAGTTTTTGTTGGAATATAATTTCATACTCTACCAATTTATAATCACGACACTTAATCTCTATAACCTCCTCGTCACTATATTTTTACTCAGTGATTCACACTTCTAACATGAATTATAACAAATTTTTTATGACTCACAATTAAAGTTTAATTCAACAACTGACAGAAACAAACTTTAGTAATGGTCTTAAATCAAAATTGTTGTAACTCAAAATTTATTAGAAATTTGAAGAGTCATGCAGTACAAATTTACTAGAGAGAAAGTTATGGTGAATGAAATGGAATAGTATAAATAAGAAGTTATAAATTGAGAACTACAGTCATGACTGAGATGTTACAACAATAGAGTATGGAGGTTGTAGTAGGCTGGATGAAGAGTCATTTGGGGTGCTATAGGCAGAGCATACATAGTAGTCGTTTCAGATACGACAGGGAGCAATAAAATTGCATACTATTTTCTTTTAGCTTATATTTAATTTCCTCTATAACTTAGATTGTTTATCTCCTACAAAGTACAATATGTTGGAAGCAAATCCATAAAAATCCACTTATCCATAACCTCAAAAGACATTTTCCAATATATAACCCCTAAAACTAACCAAAAAAATATTATGATAATTTGTGTTTCGGAATTAATGGTCTTTTCGGAACTTTGGATGAGTTGGAGACTGTGGAAGAAAAGCTGCTACATCGAGCCAGCAAACCATAAAAAGGTTTGGTGGTAGTACTCGCATGCATGTATGCTTGGTATTGTCTTTTATGTTAAAAAAATACATAATTGCACGGATCATGAAAGGCTTTATACAAAAATGTGATGTGAAAAGATAATCCAATATAAATTTGTACGAATTCATGCGATGCAAAAAATGTTTTTATACCACAATGTCATGTATACAAGAGCATGAAAAAGCTAAATTACAGAGGAATATGAGACATAAACTAAAAGCAAATAGTATGGAATTTTATTGCTCTTGGTGTATATCTTAAAAAGTTAGAATTCATTACATAGGACTCATGATGATTTTTTATCAAGCTTGTTACAATTCTTCTATTTCCTAAAGTTCTACATCTCATTCATGACCATAACTTTCAATTTATAACCTCTTATTACAACTATGACACTTAATAACATAATCTACATTTGTATCTTATGATTCTTTGCCAATTTGACCCTTGACAAAACCAACTAAGGAATATTCCTTAGATATTATTGGATTGTGAACATGACCTCCTTAATATTGCCACTATAGTAAGAACAACTCTGTTATTAAATCTATTACGGATTTGCCAATGCACTTAGCTATATAATAAGATTTAATAGCTAGTAGGAAGAAACCAGAACTAAATATCGTACAATAAGAAGTGAACTATGTGCACTAGTGGCAACAAACTGGAAAAAAAATCGTGGCCCTAATAAATCACAACTTAGAGGTTCAAAATCACAATAATTTAAGAAAAAGTTACCCCGCGTAGCCTGCTTCACTAATGAAAAGTTTGGCAATTTCAGATCCAACTATCCACAAGGAGACAAGTAGGAGAATACGGAAGGCTACAAGCCAAGAAGTATCAACAATAGAGAATTTGTTGGCATGATGAAATGTAATGCTATGATGACAGACATCAGTTGTTGATGGGCCGACTCTGGTGCGACTAGACATATTGTAAAGGACAAAAATGGAGTCAAAGAATTCACCGAGCTGAAGAAAGAACGTACGATCTATATGAAAAATAATACCTATCTCGATGTGGAGGGTATTAGTTAGTATAGATTGAATCTTGGGGACAGTGTTCTCATCCTCAAAGATGTATTATATGCACCAAGAATTCAGTGCAATCTGATCTTTATTCCTAGCTTAATGAGGAAATGACTGGTCTACACTAACCGGGCTTTTATAAGGAAAAAATAATAAAGTCTATGCTATGGGAAAATATGTATCCGAGCATTAATTGTGTATTCTTCTAGTAGTTTATAATAATTCTGGTAATGAAAACTCTTATTTGAACTACTTGTCCTATTATATTTCTGAGTCTGAATTGTGCCATTCCAGACTAGGACATACTAATATTTCTAAAATGAATCAGATTACCAGAATGAACGTATAGCATGAACTGTCTAATGTGAATACTATCTAACAATGACCAGAAAACCTTTTATTAGCGGATAAAGAGCCAATGACTTTTAGTGATCATACACTCAGATATTTGTGGTCCCCTAAGTATTAGAACTCATAATAATAAATAATATTTTATTAATTTTATAGATGTTTATTCTAAGTTTGCACATGTCTATCTTATCTCTAGGAAGTTAAAAGTATTTGAATGCTTTAAGAAATATAAAACAGAAGTTGAAAACTAAATTGAAAGAAAAATAAAATTTTGAAAACTGATAGAGGTGGGAATATAACTCTAAAGAATTTGAGAGTTATTATATTCAGCATGGAATTAAAAGGAATATAATAATGTCATATACGCCACAGCAGAATGTTGGGGCCAAAATAAAAAAATATTACTAAATGTAGTTAGATGCTTGTTATCCCATTCTAGTCTCTCTAAGAAATTTTGGAGAGAAGCATTATTAACTGCAAACTACATTTTGAATAAAACTCTCAAAATTCAGTTACATCTACACCTTACGAGTTACGAAATGGGAGGAAATTAGATCTGAGTCATCTAAGGAAATAGGGAGGTATAGCCCTTGTTCTCATTCCTAGTCAACTTAGAGATAAGTTAGACTTTACAACATTGAGTTGAGTGTAGATTCATACTATGTTTAAAAAAGTCAAAAGGATATAAGTTCTACAATAAAAAATGAGTCATTGAAAGTAAATATGCTACATTTCTAAAGAATATAGAGAAAGAGGAACAAGATATAGAGACTCTAGTTGTAATAAATTATTATTATAGTAATTTTTCCACTAATGATCCAAATATTATAGATGAACCTCACTTTGGAAATGATGAAATACCTATTAGAAATGATGAACCTTAGCTATAGGTGTTTTAGATAAAAGGCCTAGAACACAACCTGCATGGATGGAAGATTACTATTTGTATTCAAATAAACCATCTTGTTTCTCGATAGATGCAAATATATCAGAACTAGATCCATTAAACTTCTCTAAGTGATGAAATCGAATGAATTAGATCTATGGCTAGAAGCCATGAGAGAAAAACATGATTCTATAGGGAAAAAAAAAAAGGTTTCAGAGCTAAGTGATCTACCGGAAAATAGGAAAGCCATAGATGCAAAGGGGCGCAGAAAAGAATATGATGTTGATGGATTTATTGATAAATTTAAAGTACAATCAGTTACCAAGGGTTACAACCATAAGGCATGAATAGATTTTCAGATGACATATTCTACTGTAGCAAAATTTACATCGATAAGAATTATTTTGACTATTGTTGCATATCTAGATTTAGAGTTATTCTAAATGGATGTTAAAATAGCATTTCTCAACAGAGAGTTGAAGATTTTCAGGTGAAAGGGCAAGAGCATAAAGTTTATAAATTAGATAATTGTGTATATGTCTTGAAAATTGGGAGCAAGTTTTATATTATCCTTATATGGATGATATATTACTCACTGAAAATAACATGGAAATATTAAACAAAATCAAGATAGATCTTAGTGAAAAGTTTGAGATGAAAGACATGGGAGATGAATCTATATTCTTGGAATTCAAATAATTTCAGATAGAAAGTCTAGAATATTAAGTTTAAACTAGGAAAAATATTTAAAATCAATTTTTAAAAGGTTAGGGATGGAGAATTTTAATTTGGCACCAATTCTGTTGGTCATGAGAAAAATTGTGTAAAGAGCAAAGCCCTAGAGAGGGGCAAAAACCATTAGATATTCCTTATGCCTAAACAGTTGGAAGCTTAATGTATGAAATGTTATACACTAGACCTGATTTAGCTTATATTGTAAGTCTGATTGGTCGATATCAAAGTAATTTAGAACCAGTACATTGGAAAGTTGCTAAAAAGATTATGAAGTATATCAGAGGCACATTAACTGGTAGATTGGTTTATCAAGCCAATTTGCTTGATGTCCTCGGTTACTTTGATGTTGATTTTGAAGGTGATAAAGATAATAAAAAGTCCACTTCGAGACACTTGTTCTTCTTTAGAGGAGCTGTTTCTTAGAGTAGCAAGAAATAGGGGTATATTGCTAGATACGCGTAAGAAGCAGAATATGTAGCTTGCAGTATGGCAACTATACATGTTGCCTAAATAAGATGATTTTTTATTGCTTTAGATATCAATTTGTTAGAAGAACTTGTTGACATTTATTGTCATAATCAGGTAGCGATTAGACTGATAAATAGTGGTGGAATAGCTCCAAAGAAAAACATATTGAGATCCAGTATCCCTATATTCTAGATATTATATGAAAGGGAGAAGTGAAAGTAACTTGCATCTCTACTACAGATGTGATTGCTGATCTTTTGATAAAATGAATACTAGCGAAATCTTTTGTCACACATGTGAGTTTCATGAGATTTAGGAATAAATAAGTTAGGAAATTTTCATGAATAATAAAATATGAATTACTACTCACGGATAGTGGGAGTAAGGAAAATATCGAATCTCACGAATAGTGGGAGAAATATCACTAAGTTTATTTGGTCAAGTGGGAGATTTGACTTGGTCTATTGTTGACCAAACCAAGGAAAATTCCTTAGATATTATTGGGTTGTTGTCATGACCTCCTTAATATTTGTAGAAGAAGGTTTCATGGCTAGGTAGATGAAATCATGGAGGCTGATACGATTTGGAATGGAGGTAGTTACTTGAAAGTCTCTATAAAGAGAAAGGTGATCTCATTGTTGAGAAGTACACTGCAAAATCCCACAGTTTCTATCCGAAACCCCAAAATCAAAACACCCTCTCTTATCTTCTCACTCTTCACATTTTTTTACTTATTTTGAGACACAACAAGCTGATTGTGACTCGTAATTCAAGGCTAATCCAACAACTGTTGAAATTAAACTTTATTAATGGTCTTAAATCAAAATTGTCATGACTTAAAACTATGTTAGAAATGCGTAATCATAAGTTACAATTGTACAAATGCAATCATGATTCTGGAGATTTTATTTTAATTATTATAAATATGAGTTTATAAATAAAAAATTATGCCATGAATGAGATGTACAATAAAAGATGAGGAAATTTATGTAGAATGAAGTGATATAGTATAAATGAGAAGCTATAAATTGAAAATTAGGGTTGTGAGAAGATAAAAGTTGAAATAGGTTAGAAGGAAGAGTCACTTGAATGCGAGCATGTGTTTTAGACATTTGAGATGTGACCAAAAACAATTAAAATTTTTTTTCTCTTGGCTTATATTTCACATTCCTCTATTATTTAAATCCTTTATTTCCTTCAAATCAAGCAAGGGGACTTGTATAAAGGTTTGGCAGTTTAAGACAAACGTGCAAGCCCTAGAAAAGGCTGAAGATGAATAAACTGCTAAAGGCAATTACAGTAATAAAGCACACCACTAAAATTAATACATTTTAACTTTACAAAAATGAAGTTAATCTTTATGAATATAAACTCCTACTTATTTGACTTACAACTAGTTTAGAGTGATTTAAATGTTTCAATTGAAACAAAATGGAAGTTGTAGATTATAAGTAATCAGTATTGAACATAAATTTATTATATTAGTGGTTTAATTGCACTTAAATGTCTTATAATTTCCCCTATTTTCCACTTCTACATGCTCACCTATTTTTGGCAACACTTATATACCCTAATTTTTTTTAAAAATTTGTACTTTAATTTTAAAATACCTTATAAATTTGTATGAGAAATTTCCCATGAAAATTTTCATGCAACACTCACGTATTAAATTTGAAAATTATTAACCCTTATAATTTTTGTTAAATTTATTGTTAAACTACTGTAACTCTAATTTAACTAGCCCTAATTCTTTTTTGGAATAGAAATTTAATAGGTCTAACAGTAAATTTTATAAATATTAAGAGTTAAAATGCTCTAAAAATAACATGTGAGTGACATATGAGAATTCTCAAGGGGGAATTCTCATGTTTTCATAACTGAGGGTGTTAAATTGCCAAATTTAAAAATTTTACGGTATATAAGTGCTGTAAAAAATGACTGAGGGTATAGAAGAGCGAAGTATGGGAAACTACAGGGTGTTTAAATGCAACTAAGCCTACATTATTCTTACAAAGAGAAGTACAAATTATGAAGAGCAGTAAATACCCTCCAGTCTATAGGCTATAGAGGTATAACCACGACCTAAAGGATGGAAAGGAATCTTAAAGTTCCCAAAGAGTCAGTGGCCGCTATAGCAGTAGGTGGACCTCTAAATTATTTATTAGGAAAACGTTACGTCAATCGAAGTGATGGAGTGTTTCATGGACATTTGTCATGTGAATCTTCGATCAATGGCTATGAGATGGACATCTCATACAAACCCTAACTTTTTTATGCACTGATCCCAACCTAGGATTATCCAAAGGAGCAGAAGAACAACATAATTAAACTTTAAATAAAAAAAAGTACTTACAACAAAAGCCTTGATCATCCTTTTTCTCATGAAATTAATTCGTAATAATGAAGCTATCTTCTGATAAGCTAAACTAGTATCTACTTGGGTTTACTAGAGAAAACAATATGTGTTACTGAAATATTTTGTTCAGAAGAAAATATATATATACCAAATATGACAAACCTATAGGACCTGATTGATTTTGAGACAAAATCCAAATTTGAGATTATTTACAGAACTACCATGACTACAGGTGGGTTAAGAATAAGGATTAAGTAAAAGTTGAAAGAGACTCTAGGATTTTTCACCATTAGTGGGTTAACCAGACCATTATCGTTCCTACATAAAGATCTTGGACACTATCTATCCAAGGGTAAGCCGGACTTTGGTCTAAATCAATAATCACATGACAATATTATTGCAATCCATAGGATCTATCTTCCACCATCATTTATGGGCTTACAAAGACCTAAGTCTGTACTAGCAATCATTGGAGAAGCATGAAAATGCCAACTGTCATTGGATCATTTTGACCTCACTCATCCTCTCAACACTTTTAGGCATCACATTAGACTTTATTTTTCTTCGGGTCACAACTTTAACTCTGAAACACTTATAATTGCTGAGAAAAACAGACCCAACTGGAAGTTAATGGATTTTAAATAAATACAAGAAATCGGTTTTTATCTGAAGACTTAAAGCTACTAGCTATTGATTTCAACTCTTACTTAAATGTCACTCATTTTATCCTTTTTCATGTGAGACTATTCTAACACATGAATATCCCACAACTTCTTTATAGAAGCACGGTGGAACAATTACTTCCATAGGTCAGTAATAAACTATTCATTTCTTGTAATTGTATTTTGGTATTTAGTGGATATCATTAGGACAAAACTATAATTTTCCTCTCGATTTTAGTTGATGTTAAAAATTAATTAGCGGAAGATTAGGATAGCCATGTAAAGTTTTATGTCAATTTCCATAAGCAATGATAGCTTCGCGAGACTTCTCATATGAAAGTTGATATTAATTGATCTGCAGACTGACAACTCCTACAAACCCTAACTTTTGATGGAGCAGAAACCGAGAAAACCCTGCAAGGTTTTCACCAACATTGAGCATACTGAAACACAGTGGACACTGGGAAGCTTCAACCCCAACCTAGAATTTATCCGAGGTAAAAGGATTAAAGAGAATGAAATTACTATCTTTTCTCTGCGAAGAGCAAACATAACGCAAAATACATCTACCGACATTTGAATATTGAAGCATCACTACACACTGCAACAGAATGAAAATCATTAAAGATCTTAAAGCGAAGCATTAACTTAATTTCCCTTTTTTTTGTCTGACGACATAATTTATAAGGCTAAACAAGTTCATCAAAGGTATAAAATTTGTTTCTTAGGCCAAAAAAAATTTAAAGAGTGGATCTAGTATTAAAAGATCAAAGCGGAACACAAACCACTTTTCAGTAGATCTAGCTAAAGAAATTCGAGGAAAACACTGTTCGGTTACGGATCAAAAGCAAGAAGCCCTAGCTACCAAAGATTTCGCCTTCACACTCTACGATCACTTCAATTTCCCGCCAAAATCAAGAGAGAGATTGTCTCAGAATCCGTACCTCGGGCTGCTGCAGAACTCGTAGAGCTTGCCTCGAGTGGAGAAGACGACGAGGGCGACCTCGGCGTCGCAGAGGACGGAGAGCTCGTAGGCTTTCTTGAGGAGCCCGTTCCTCCTCTTGGCGAAGGTCACCTGCCTGTTGATCTTGTTCTCGATCCTCTTCAGCTCGACTCTCCCCCTCCCCATTATTTTTCCCCCCCCTAGGGTTTTGAGATCTCAGTTATTTGGGAAATTATTAAGGAGAGGAGAAGGAAGAAGGAAGGAGAAGGGTTTTGTTCAATGGGGAAAGAGAGGGCCAGCTCTCTTTGCTATTTATAGAAACTATGGAGTGATTTTTAGAAAGAGAAAGTTAGAGAGAGAGAGAGAGATAATAAAGCTCTTTTGTTCTTTCGTCGTCTTGTTATTATTGTGCAGCCCAGTGGGTGGTTTTTATTGTACGAGAACTCGCATGGGGGAATTGGTAATCTCATTTGGTGTTTTTTTTTTTTTTTTTGGGTTCATATTCACCCCTTCTAAAATTGATAATCATTTCAGCCCACTAGAGAAATCATATGGTGAACTCTCTAAATTTATCTGTTTGAATTACATTGACCCTTTCATTTGTTTGATGATGCGTTTTGTTATTATTTTGACCAAAGAATCTGTAATGCATTAAAATATAGTCTCACGTCATATATTGATTGAGTGATTGAATGGTTTTTCATGTAAGTCCAAGAAGCTAAGTGCAACTAGTGCTAGCACCTTTTGGCAAGGGATTGAGCCAAATACTAGAAGCGTGAATATTAAAACTGGGACATGCTATTGCTAATTGTCATGTTGCGATGAGGACATCGCGTATACAAGGTGGGGTGATTGTAATACCCAAAACATAGTCCCATACTGAATAGTGATTGTGTAATTAAATGGCTTATAATATAAATCCAATGAGTCAAGTGCAACTAGTGCTAGTGTTTTTTTAATAGTGGATAGAGCCAAACAATAAGGGTCCGTTTGGCTCTTCTTTATATAATTCATGGGATTACTACAGTAATATGGGATTGAGTGGTCCACCTCAGCCTGACAGCTATAATAAAACATCTCCTCCTGCTGAGAATTAACAAGAGGCTACAACTCAGCTTTTATCATGTCACTTCAGATCCCACTTTAGCCAAACAAACACTCTTTTTAATGTAATACTGTAGCAACCTAACAACACCACCCAAACACCCCAACCAAACAGCCCCTAAGTTTCTTTCAGTGGGTCCCATCACTTCACAGCATACCAACATGCATGAGGTGTGACAGAATCTTTATGTCCACATCTTTTTTTTTTAATGCCCCTTCAAGAAGTTAACTAGGTAAGAAATTAATCTAATCTTCCATTGAGGAGGAAGAACTCTTCAAAAGAGAAGCATTATTGCTAAAAATATTGAATACATGGATTATAGAAAGCCTCCATGAACTATTAATTATGGTTAGGATTTTTCTTTCAGTGTCCATAGGTACTCTTTAGGGCATGAGAGAGTGGTTAGGATTTTTCTTGGAGTGTCCATAGGTACTCTTTAGGGCATGAGAGAGAGAGAGAGAGAGATGGAAAATGGGGGGGGGGGGGGGGGGAGAGGGAGAGAGAGAGAGAGAAATTAGTGCAAATCAGAGGAGTCCACTTGCGATTTATTTCTCTCTATCTGTCTCATCCTCTAATCAATGCCCATGGGCACTTGGTAGAAATATCATTGAGTTTAATGCTCCATGAAGTTGAGTTGTTACGTAATAAATGTATTCTGGATTTTTCAGACATTTGGTGTTCATTATAGTATTATGATCAATTAGCTTTGCCTTTTGCTGAAGTGCTTAGTAATGTTTTATTCATCGAGAATGAAAATAACCATATGGGGTTTAATTATGCCAATGAATGTTAAAACTTATAGATCATAAGTACACGAAGAGGAAAACTATGATTAGTTTCTGTAAACTCCCTTCACTTTGGGGTTTTGCAGATAACTCCCTTTGACTTTTGGGGTTACACGAAAACCCTCCTCAACTTTGATGGGTTATGCCCTCTTGAACTTTTGTTATTTCACTAAAACTCTTAAAAACATTCCACTTTAACCCCTCAATGTAATACTATTAAGTCTAATGTGTCATATCCCGAGCACATCACCAAAGGTGAAAAGATAATGAAAAACATAAAACGAGTAAAAGTGTGATTTTTTTTAGGGATGAGGAGTTCTATTTTCGTCTTATTTGTCATATGCCAAGGCATATGATACGTCAGGCGATGCTATGTTGGGTGTTAGAGTGAAAAATCTTCCAGGAATGAAGGAAGATTAGTGGAATAACAGAAGTATAGGATGTTTGTGCAAATAAAAAAACCCCCCTCAAGTTGCTTTTTGTGGAATTAAAATAGTCAGAGCGAGTTTCCTGCAAAACACCCAAAGTAATTGACGGTTTTCTGAAATTAGCCCCCAAAAAAAATCTAATCAAATATGCTGATGCTCTGGTCTAAAAAGTTTAGGTAAGAATTGTCATAAAACTAAAGTATAGTTTGATGCTCATGTTCATTTGAGAATATTAACATGCTTTTTCTCTTACACAAATAAACATGGGTTGCAAAAAGACACATCTTCAAGGTTTTAAGTGCAAAAGAGTCAGGGAAACCCCATGCGAGAATAGTCAAAAAGCAAAGAGGGGTAAACCTCGACAACCAACGGTAGTGGGTGGGATTTTTTTAAAGCTGAGGTTTTCGAATCTTAAGGATACGTGTCGAGTATCGGAGTGGGGAGTGTTTCCAAAATATCCGCTGACGCACTCTTCGGACATCATGTGACCCGACCTTGGATTTGTTTTGTGGCTCTCAAGGCTTCCAAAGCCTCTGGTTGGCTGTCAAGCGCTGAGCCCGCTTTCAATCTGAATGTACGAAGTTACTGAAATGCCCCTGTAAACCCTAATTTAGCAAATGAGACGGAGGAGGCAATTGATGGCTAAGGTCTCTCTCTTGCTATGTTCCGGCGATGACTTATGGCGACTTCGAACTAGTCTAGCTAGTCCTGATCGAACACTGGAATATCTAAGTCAGCATTTTTTTTCTTGGATCAGTCAAGTCCTGATTAAAAGTAATTGAAGTGCAAAGCAAATAGATGTGCAATAACAAAATCTATATTATACCTTCTAGAATCATCTGCCTCGTCTTCTTCTTGTGTGAGTTGTAAACTGTAACGCCTATGTGAATCATCATTCAAAACGATCTCGTGTTATCTTCTTTCACTTAGACGATTTGGAAGGTAACACGAGATCGTTTTAAACGACGATTCGCGTACATAATTCTGATGTTGTAAAGATAGATTTCTCAAATTTTTTTCACAAGCATTAATGGAGGAGCTCTTACGAGGGGATAAAAATATCTTTATATACGAAGAGAGCATTAACTAATAAACAAAAACACTTAAATGTGACATTTTTTTCATCACGGAGAGGGGGAAAAATGAGATCAAGACTCAACTCAAGACTCATATTCCTTGTTGGTTACTAAAAGAAATGTCAATAACAATAGTAGTAAAAGAAAAATAAACTACTTGTACGGAAAAAGTTCAAAAGTAATTTATAGATTTAGATGTTGAAAATGAGTGGGCCCGAATAACACTAGCTCTCCATATTTTAACTTTATTTTCCTAACTAAGAGCATCTCCAACAATGATCCTAGCTTTTCCCTATATTTGAGGAGCAAATATCCCATCCTAGAAAATAGGGAGTCA
>JBAKGM010000002.1:5130051-5151201 GCA_037177215.1 Asparagus racemosus
TATTTTAAATATTTAATACTATATTACATACATTTTGTTTGAACTATTTAAATGAATTACAATATGTATTTAATTTTATTGTTGTCATCCGTTAATCAAAATGAGGGTGGTTTTTTAAATTAATATTTTTAATGATTATTATTCAACATAATAATTTAATTCAAAACTCCTATTGCAAATAATCCACAAATCTAAAATTTAGTCCGAGAATCTGACCCAGTCTATGAATCCAAAGCAAAAGTTTAAGAATCCAAACTAAAAGTTTAAGAATTCTACTCACAAAAATTAAAATCCAATCCAAGAGTCTGGGGCTCTAACCATAAATTCTGAGTCCAGGTCCTGATCCAAGAATGTCAGATTCATGAACAATTGTCCAAATCAACAATCCGGAACGAATAACACCACCTTAGAATTTACCTCCAATGTGCTTATTCTAGTTGGGTTAGGAAATAACCATGAACGTTTATTTATCATTTTCCTCTAAAACACCATAATAAAAATTTCCCTCAAAAGCACCATAATATAAGTACCACTAGAGTAGCTAGATAAATTAAAGTTGAAAGGCTAAACTAAAATTGTAAAATAGTATCATCAAAATAAAAAGACCATCATACTCGAGCAAGTGTGAAAGCTTCGTCTTCTTGAAGTTTCTTAATCAAATTTGCGACTTGTTTTTCCTAGCGATGGGGCTCTTTAACTGAAAAAACTTGTAGCTTTCATCTCGTCACTTGCCAAAATTTCATAGACCTCATCGAGCGCATCTTCGTCAAACCCCTTAACGTGCATGACACAACCATATAAGTCTTTCCTCCATTCATCTTTACTCTCAATCGCTTTTGCTAATAATCCTCAACTTCTCAAAGTGTGGGATTGGAACATTAAGATAGTTAACCCTGTCTTCGTGTGCCTACAAAATAAATAAAACAAATGTTACTTAATTTCAAAATAGATAATAATAAAATGTTTTTCAAATAACTAGATTACTTACCTTGATATATTGTTCAAAAGTTTCTGGATCAACTGCAATCATCTTTTTCTCATTATCCCAACCCACGCCACTAATTAATCTTCTTGCATCTCATTATATCCCTCCATCTAGCTTTCAAGAATTTCATGTGACTCTCAACTTTCTTATCAGTGAAATCTTGAGTGAATTATTTGTTCACTGCAATTGCAATTGCAGCATGGTCAACAAGAAAGTTTATCAAGAATAAGCTCTCCTCAGGCTTGCATCCCTTGTTTGCAGTCCCGTTTCTCTTTTTTTTCTTTTCCGTATCGGATTCCTCGCACTCAACACCGTCTTCTTCTTCCACAAAATCCCCATCAATGCTATTTAGAGAGGGTTGTTGGTAACTAAATCTCCTTGAGATCCTATCCCTCATGTAAAATCCCTCAAGTTTGAAAATTTTGACATAGAGCTGAAAATGAAATAAAGTACACCAATCCATGTAATAAATTTGCAAATCCATTATTTTGTACCAAGCACTAAATTTATTCACATTCAAGACATTGGTTAATAATTTTCTTCTTATCTATGTCAAGTACTTAAAAGGACAAACACTATACATTTGCATGATAGGGATAAATGAACAATAACTTTTTTCGTCAAGGACAGTCAAACCTATAAAATAATAAATTAAGGCATATATCAAACATACTAAGATGACAATTTCAAAAATATAATTTCAAAATAATAAACTACTAAATGTTCTCAAAAAGATTAAATATCATATCCAAAGTTTTCCACATTTAACTCAAGCATGCTCAACAACACTAATTACAGTATGTAACTTTACGTGAGAAAGTCAATAAGATATAGTTATGCAGAATATAGTTATGCATAACTATATTCACACTTACTTACTTGATTACAAAAGTAATCATCGGGATCAACCTGCAAAATATAGTTATGCAGAATACAATAAGCAAGAACAATGTCAACTTGAGTATTGAATGGAAAGAAAGGATGTTCTGCTAGGATCTTGAATCTGTTCTTGAGCATGCCGAAAGCACTCTCCATCTTCCATCTCAATGAGGAATGCCTAAAATTAAAAAGCTCTCGATGATTGTTTGGTGTATGACCATACTGCTCCTTCAGATGATACCTTGTCCCCCGATGTGGTGCAATAAAACCACGCACTGTTGTACACCCAACATCAAACAAATAATATTTTCCTACAACATAATCATCATTATTAATTTACTTTGATATACATCTATGGTTTTAGAGCCTAAACTTATGAGTTGTTTAAATCATACC
Source organism: Asparagus racemosus (assembly GCA_037177215.1). Lineage (NCBI taxonomy): Eukaryota > Viridiplantae > Streptophyta > Magnoliopsida > Asparagales > Asparagaceae > Asparagus > Asparagus racemosus. The sequence continues at coordinate 5,132,312 of JBAKGM010000002.1, forward strand.
TGTAAGCACTCTTAAACCTAAAGGAGGATCAATGGACAATGCATCTTTTAAGACAGTGAAATCATTAGCTGAACCCTCGCACCCAGCCATCACATAAGTGAATTGCTTATTTGGCAAAGCAGCACAAAGTAAGAACATTTTGAGTTGTTCCTTCTTTTCTACCAATAAATCGCCCAGCTATCTCAGTTGGAACTGTTTTCTCAACATGCGTTCCATCAATCAATCCCATGCAATGCTATTCATAGTTTGCATTAGAATGAATAATGCATAAAGAAACAATTAAAAAACAGCATACATTTTGAGAATTGTGGTTTTTTTTACCTTGAACCATGGATAATATGTGCTACTGGAAGCGATCTCTTCAGGTACATCATATCCAGGTTGTCTCATAAACATGTCCTGAATATTACAAATAGCTCCTAGCACTTGATTGAAATATATATCTACTCAAGGTTTCCCCTGAACGAATAAATTTTATTCCAACAACTCAATTTTTTGTATTGTGACCGACAATATGTAAAAACATAGCAAGTTGTTCTTAACAGATACATACAGTGATCCTTCAATAGTCTTCTATCTCTCATAATTTTTGCCAGATTAAAAAAAGGATTCGGTACCATTCTTAAGTAGCTCTATGAAATCTTTTCTTTATAGTCAAGTAAAAGCATCACAAAAGAGGCAATGACAGTACTAACTGATGCATATGCAGCAATGGCATCATAATCTTTATCTCCTTCCATCTAATTAAAAGCATGGATTGATGTAAGTCTTCATTAGATATAATTTAAAATATAATCAACTTTACAATACATGCTTATTAATATATCTTACTTACCAGTCAAGTGTAAACATGCATAGATTAGTGTATAAGATGCCACTATATTCATATGTTCTATCACAAAATTATTGATTAAGAATTATAGTTTGTAAATAAAAAATAAAAAACCACGCATCACTCTGCCTAAACTTGAAAAGGCACTAATCAAAAAATGCTAATAAAACAAAATAATAAATAAATAAATCAAAGAGTAATCAAGCTCAAATTTTAAAGTCCCAAACTTTTTGACCAAATAGATCACGACAAGCTTAATGAAACTGATTTCAATAAAATATGTTATCAATTACCCATATTAGAAGAGAACATAAAGATCCCCAAATTTTCAAACCTTAAGATCTACCATCATTAATCTTCAAGTAATAATCTTGATATTGTCAATTAAAGAACCAGGTTCATAATTTGTAAAATAATTAAAGTTTCAAAGAGGAATCTTGGATGAGCAATCGGAGAAAGTCTCGTTGAAAATAATTTATAAGAATAATGTTGGGAGAAAGCCCAGCAGTGGGATTAGATAAGAAGTGGCGCGAGAATTCGATCCGATGGATCTCGCGCGGCCTTGGCGTCGTTACAAGAGAAGAGCGGTGATGAGATCAGAAACTGAAAACTAAACCACACGATTTGGGAAAGTGAAAAGTATTTTAAAAAAATAATTAAATACATAATTTCTCTCTCCTCTCTCCTCACTTTCTCTCCACTTTCGCCAATTTTTGTAGAAAGTGAAAGGGGTCAAAATGCTGATGTGGCACTTTCCACTTTCTAATCACTTACCAATTACTTACCAAGTGCCAAACAGCGAAAAAAATAGTAAGTGGAGTCCCTTTCTAATTTTTAGTACATTTTCCATTTACTTTCCTGTTACCAAACACGCCCTAATAGTCAGTTTGGATACAAAGGAGGAGAGGGGAGGGGAGCGATTGACTTAAACCCAAAGGGAGGGAGTGGAAAGGAAAAGAGCAGAATGTATTCATTTGTGTTTGGATAGGCAACAAGGGGATGAGAGGATACACTATAATATGTGTTTGTTTAGAGTAGGGGATGGGAAGGGAATGAGAGCTACTTGACCAGTATGCTCTTTTTAATAAACTAAGAAAGAAGGCTTTTTAGTTTTCTCATATAGAGCAATATTAAAATTTCAAGAAAATTTTACTTGAAACACCTCTCATCCCTTCCCAATCCATCTACTTCTGGAGGGTTGAGAAAGCGACTTAATTTTCTAATTTTCATCCCTCCCTTCCTCTCTCCTTGCTAACAAAAAAGTGTAACCAAGCACAATGTTAAGAGGGTTAGCATTGTAAACATCCCCCTCCCTCCCCCTCCCCTCCCGAAAAACTCTATCCAAACTCAGTGTAAATGCGTACACGTTAGATTTGAGATAGTAGAGACGTTTTAGTATGAGTTACTAATAGTTATGGATCTTAGACGGATTAAGAGTGTAAGCGAGTGCCATTGAAATAACTGATATTGCATGTCAAAAGGTAACCCAGAAGGAAGATTCCCTCGAAATCAAATCAATTAAACTAGAGGGACTAATTTGAAGTAACTTATAAGATTTGAGGGGGGCCTGACAGTAATTTCAATGACGTGAGGAACTAAGTTGAAAATATTAAGGATTCGAGGGACTGATGTCTGGAAAAAATAAAAATAAAAAAAACCAAAAAAACCAATTAAGCTCCCAGTTCTGACTCTTCTGTGTTGTTCACAAACACCCACAACACCAAAAGGCATCTTTGCTTTGCTGCACGACTTTTGAGCTCCTAGAATTTTACTGAAGCCGAGGTAAAAGAAGATGCCTCCTCAACAGTATCCATTGCCTGACTCTCATGTGTCTAGTCACCAATCTTAGAAAGTGTCAGCATCACTATCTACTCTAAAGGGCTGTTTGTTTCACCCAAATTAGCATTAGGAATAGGATTCCCATCTAACAGGGGTATTATTGTAAATAAAGTTTTCTAAATGGTATCCTATATTATGTTTGGTTCACCAAAATTTTATACATAAGCGTTTCTATAAAGTTAAGAAAGATGGGGGTTTCATAGAAACCCAAATCATCAAGTTCTGGGTGGAATTGGTCTAAAAAGCTGACAGCGGCATATATTTGGGAATAAAAAAGGTGAAGTGGGGAACTTATTCTGATTCATTCCCTTTTAGGATTCCGCCCCTGTGAAAACCTAGAATCCTCTGCTGCTCCACAAATTTCCCATTCTCCTACTAACTTCATCCCGCCTCTACTCTTTCATGTTCGCACCTCACCTACCCTCGGCTATTTTCGACTAGATCTAATGAGTTCCCTCTTCAAAATCGCAATGGGATCTGTCGATCTTCGAATTTGAGTTTTGATTTTGAGGTTCGATCAGCGATTTTGAGCTTTGCCTGTCGATCTTTGATCTCCTTAGGTGCAATCGTGCCTTTGCAATCCGAGGTATAATTCAACAATCCCTTTTTATTTTTTTATTCAGATGTGATCATGGATGTTGCTTGTTCTTTCCATGATGTTGTCTGAAATTGGTACAAGAATTTTTAAGATGTGCTACTAATCTGTTATTGTGTGTTGCCGCTCAAGTTGGGTTTTTTTGAAATGTTTGGGGTTTTTCTAATACACCCAAAATTCATGAAAGTTAACAAATTTTGGAATATCAAGACTTAGGGTGTGAGTTTGATAAGTTTGAAAATAATGTAGACTGGATATGAACCAATAGCCACAATAAATTTGATGAATTATTTTTAAAAAAATAAAATTGCTAAATTTTTAGCCAATTTATGCTGCTTTTGTAGCTTTAAATGGATAGCTAAACTAACTAATTTATGAAAATAAATTCACGATGGCAAATTGTTAGAAATTTCTGAAATTGAAATTCTGAAACTAGTTACCTTCTGTTCTGTTGAAATTCTTTATAAATTCTGATCTTTCCATGAATGAAATTGTTTGAAATTGTTAAAAAATGCATATTTAGATTTTTCATGTATATTGTAAATGTGATGAAATTACAATAGTTCTGTTGTAGATATTTAATAATAGCTTTAAGATTTCAATATATGAATTAGTTATTTAATTATAGTTATGTCTTGAATAAGTGGAAAAATTAACTTCTTAACTAATATTAATTTTATAATGAATGTAGATGGATAACGTAGAGGAAGAACAATTAAAGAGGATATGTGCTAATACAATTATTTCTTCCGTGGTTACAATAATAACTTGTCTTTTGAGAATTCGTGCAAAGCGCAAGACAATTTCTAGTTGTCGAAGGGAAGAAAAGATGAAAAAAATGCTGCAGAGATGCTCACTTCAAACGTGTATTGGAAGGCTATAGTGATAGATATCGGTCTTACATTAGAATGAGACTAAGGGTATTTTTAAACTTGTAAAAATAATAAGAGCGAATGGTTTATTAAAGGATACAAGACATGTGCAAGTCGAAGACCAAGTTGGTATGTTCCTAAGTATAGTGGGTCATAAAACTAAAAATAGAGTAATAAGGACCGAGTTTATAAGATGGGGAGGAATAGTTAGTAGGTATTTTAATAAAAAGTCCTACAAGCAATGAATGGGTTACGTGATCGTTACATGAAGCAAGCTTCTAATGAAGTTTCTCCAGAAATTGCAAACAATCCAAACTATTTTCCTTACTTTAAGTTAAAAAAATTTATGTTCCTTAATATCTCAATTTAATAAATAAATATATTATAGAATATTTTATAATGTATATTTTTTATAGGATTGCATTGGTATAATAGATAGCACAGACGTTGACGCAATGTTACCTAGTAACCTAATTGCACTGTTTAGAGGGCACAAAGGTGTGACACAATACGTCTTAGCAGCCTGCACCCTAATAACTATTCACATATGTACTAGCTGGGTGGGAGGGATTAGCAAATGACTATAGGATATTACAAGACGCCTTGCCGAGACCCCAGCCTTACGAACTGAGAGTTTACGATGGTATTACTTCATCTATTTATATTTTGATATTTAAATTAAATACTTGTCAATAAATGAGTTCTTAAGTCATTGTTGTATTTAATGTGGGAAAATGTTACATATGTGATGCTAGATACACCACCATGCCTGGCTTCATATCCCCGTATCGTGGTGTACGATATCATTTAAAAGAACACACTGGTAGGATACCAAAGAATAGAAAAGAGTTGTTCAATTTAAGGCACTCATCTCTAAGATCAAAAATTGAATGCGCATTTGGTATTTTGAAGAACCGGTTTAAAATTCTCTTGGCAGAGCCTAATTATCCATTTCCCACTCAAGTGGACATAATTTTAGTGTGTACCGTGTTGCATTATTTTAAGGCACTCATATTTTCTTGCCATTCCCACCATATGATGGCAATTATCGTGGAATGACCTAGCACCCAGTTTCACACATGAGCATGTTAAATAATCCACAAGGTTTGCTTTTACCCACATGTAGTTCTCAAATTAGTGATCCTCATTAATTTTCACTAACCACTGATGATTCTGGTGGGAAAGAAATTTATGAAATTAATCGTGGGGAGGAGACTTCACCTATGAAAAAAGGAAAGAAATTGACGCATAAGAAAAAGGTCCCCCCATAAGGTTGAACTCAAGGGTGTGTCTAACAAGTTTTGGCTTCCAGAGCATAATGATGTGCTTATACCTTTTCTTGCAGAATTAGCATTAGATGGATTTAAGCTAGATAAAAATTTCAAGGCAGAAGCTTATAAAATAGCAACCATGAAAATAAACATACAATTCAGGTCTGATTTCACTCATGTTCATGTGATTAATCATCTGAAATACTTGAGAAACAATTTCAATGACATGAAGGTTTACCTTAACATAAGTGGTGCTGGGTGGGATGACAAAACTAAAACTCTTACCCTGGATGATTAGACACTGAAAACATGGTCTCAAGTATATTTCCTTTCAGCATCAATAATGCTATTAGTAATTTATACATTTGGTGCACATATTTGTATGTAATCCTTTAAGTCTTGTGGGTATTTGTTATTGCAGGATAAAAACAATTCTAGGCTCAAAGCATACATAAACAAGTCTCTTCCTCACTTCAACAATTTATTAGGCATGTGTACGAGAACATTTGGTCTACTAGGTCCATACCTATTCCCGATGATGATAGTGTGATTCCAGACGATAGTGAAACTGAACCTCAATCTGATGCTAACAATCAAACAGAACCCACTAACCATGAATCTAAAAGTAAAGACAACTTAAAGCCATCCGCAAACAAAAAACCTAGGAAATTAAGTCATGATGATGAATTGATATGTTCCTTTGTTGAGTCAATGTCTCAGTCAATTAGAAATCAACACATTATTCATTGGACTAAGCAGTTGGCTACAGCTTTGAAGAATCATAGCAATGAATATTCTGATGAACTTCTCGATAAGGTGTTAAACCATTTATATGATACTGAACATGAGCGTAGGAGGTTTTTTATAAAAATCAAAGAAGCTCAGAAGAGGTACATCACCAACCTGATTAAGGATCAAGTTTGGTCTGTTAGCTAATTTCTTTGACTTTGATCACATTTTGGTGGATAATTTTGTTTGTGCACAAGTATACATTGTTACGCACATATTCTTTTGATATTTGCAAACTTTATATGTTGCAATCTATGATATTATGTAAACAAGCTTTTAATGTTCTTGACTTTAACTTATGATGACATGTAATTGATGAATTGGTACTATTTTCGATTATAACTTGTTCTCATGTTGTATTATAACTTGGTGTTAATGCATGATGATAGATTCGTTTACATTTGATGCAGGGAAATATTGATGGCAATGACCAGTTAGTTCATACTTTGAGCTTTTAAAAATGCTCCAGTATGTGTTTCTTTAATCCTTAATGTTTTTAAATTTTTCACATGCTCGACAATGTGGGTTTTTTGCTTGCTGGAGCTTTCTGCTCCTTCTTGGGGCTCAGTTGATTCACTGCTGCTCGGTTATGTGGGTGCTTGATATTAATGGAGCTTTTTGCTCCTTGTTGGGTTTTTTTACATGCTCGGTTATGTGGGTTTTTTACTTGCAAGAGCTTTCTGCTCCTTGTTGGGTATCGATTGATTCTCTGCTGCTCGGTTATGTGGATGCTTGATATTGCTTCTTGTTGGGTTTTTTTACATGCTCGGTTATGTTTAAGCTTGATATTGATGGAGCTTTTTGCTCCTTGTTGGGCTTTTTTTACATGCTCAGTTATGTGGGTGCTTAATATTGATGGAGCTTTTTGCTCCTTGTTGGGTTTTTTTTTACATGCTCAGTTATGTGGGATTGAAGATTGATGGAGGTTTTCAGCTCATTGTTGGGTCTTTTACATGTTTGGTTATGTGGGATTGATATTGATGGAGCTTTTCTGCTCCTTGTTGGGTTTTTTCACATTTTCGGTTCTTTTAGGGATTGATATTGATTGAGCTTTTCTGCTCCTTGTTGGGTTTTTTACATGCTCGGTTCTCTGATGCTATCTTTGTTTTTGTTGGGTTTTCGTTAATTCTCTGTTACTCGGTTATGTGGGTGCTTGATATTGATGGAGCTTTTTGCTCCTTGTTGGGTTTTTTACATGCTCGGTTATGTAGGATTGATATTGATGGAGCTTTTCTGCTCATTGTTGGGTTTTTTACATGCTCAGTTTTTTTAGGGATTGATATTGATGGAGCTTTTCTCCTCCTTGTTGGGTTTTTTACATGCTTGATTCTCTACTAATATCTTTTGCTCCTTGTTGGGTTTTTGTTGGTTCTCTACTGCTGCTATCTTTTGCTCCTTGTTGAGTTTTTGTTGGTTCTCTGTTGTTGCTATCTTTGCTTTCACTTTTTGTTCAATTGTGAACTGCGGCTCAGTTATATGGGAGTTTCAAATGCTGAATCTTTGTTTTAGATGCTATTTGGCAATGATGATGATCTTTTACTGAGAATGCAATCTAACTTACAGTGATTATGTTCAGATGCGTTAATCTGTGATGAGAATGCAACCTACATGAAAATGACAATGTCTAGTTGAGGCAATCCATCATTAGAATGCAATCTACAATAAACATGTAAGTTATAGGTGAGGCAATCAATTTCGACAAAATAACCTATTTCTAAGCCATACAATATCAACTAAATTTGTGTTGATAGTTTCCTTTATTCTCAATTCCAATATTTTTTTTTCCATTACAATATCAATAGTTTTTGAAAGTACATGACATAAGATTTACAATAGTTAAAATAATACAAAATATCACTACTAAAATTGCTGATATTTTCCAAGTTAAGAGTTATTTGTCAACAAGCTTCAAATCTTTCTTCAACCGCGTCGATTTCAAAAAATATTTATCTCCAAACTCGTTTTTTTTGGACAAATTTGTTTCCTTGGTTGCTTATTTCTCCTCCTTCGTGAGCCCATTCAAAAAAATTACATTCTTTATTTGGGTATTTTGCACGCCCCCGATAATACCTCCTCTTATTTTTCCCATACTAGCACACTTTCATGGGTGTTTGGAGATTGCAATCGCACCAAACTTTAAATTTTTGAGGCATTCTTTTGACATCATATTAATGGAGGAGATGAAACCTGCAAACAATGAGAATTTGATATGATAGCAAGAATGAAGGATGCATTTGCGCCATGAGGGTTCAATCCACATTTATAAGCTCCAAAGCCTTGGAACTAGCCCTTGGACTCTTGATTTTTTTGGTTGGATTTTTTGGCAAACAGGTAAGATTACCCCAACTCAAGTTTTGTACAAATTTTGTCCACTTGAGAGTAGTAAGTTTATTTATGGTGTTGTCATTCATTTATCCATAAAAATTCTCACTCCAAACCAAACAAAAGAATAAGAATTGCAGGGTTTCTATAAAGTTAGAATCAATATTTTCATGTTATGAACCAAACATAGAAATGTCAAAAAAAAGAGAACAAAGCATTTTATGACAACAAAAACTTATCCATAAAATATTTATAGATTAGGAAGGAATCCTGAAAAAACACCATTTTTCTAATCCTATTCTTTATAGAAATGGAACCAAACAGCCCCTGGTAGTAATCCTAAAACTTTACTCTGCCTACCTAAAGAAAACAATTACAAACAGTGAAAAAAAACCAGTGCAGAGAGTTAAAGATTAAGCATAAACAAATACTCAATCAACACAACCGCAATCACCAATTTTAATATTTGTACTAGAACAAGTGCAACTTTCAACTTCGTACAAAAAATGATTTTTTATAGGCCTCACTACTCTGTGTAATTCATTTCACTGCACATCAAGCCAATTTCTATTACGTGACAAGGCTCCGAAATAATTTATTTTTTTCGCTGACCCTTGTCTTTCTCAAGTTACTGACCTTTCTCTAAATTTCAATGGGTTTAACTTTCACCCCCTCACAAGAGAATCCAAATTCTTGGATGGTAAGGTTGGACAACGAGGTAGATGTCAGATATCTTTGCAGCTATTAGTTCTTCTAATTATCAATACTAAGGTTCAAACCATTTCTCAAAAAGAATGTTGGGGGAATTCAATTAGTTTGAAGGAACTCTGAAAATCTTTCGCTTTTGTTCCAATTTTGCGAGAAGTTACAACATCATGGAGGAATCGCAATAGTTTGAAGAAACTATGAAAATCTTTCACTTTTGCTCCAATTTCGCAAGAAGTTTCAACATCTACGGTCAAGTTGCTGCTTTTCTACAATTAGATCTAGAAACATAGGGGTATTAATATATGAGACAATACAATGAAGAAGGATCCCGCAATAGGAAAGTGTTCATAACAAAGCACATCCATGCTTCTCGAATCCATTTTTACTATAATAAAATTCTTGAACTGCACTGAAGAAGTCCTTTTACGATGTTTTGGCAACGGAAAAACACCAAAAAGAGTGGAAACTATCACCCAGCCCTGCTTACATGCTTAACTTCATTTTTGCATGCTCAGATTCATTTACATATTGCACGAAATATCAACAAAAGAAAAGTTTTTGATGTCAGAATCACCTCGTTTCTGCAAAATTGTGAGGCATCAAAATTGTGAGGTTGATGCCCATAAAGCAGGGCGAACCACAGCATTCCTCAACTAACCTGCAAAAATGAGAGGAGAAGTGAAAAGATTGATAAATGGGAGCAGAAAATCCAGCGTTCTAGCATTTTCCTTCATAGGAAGAGAGTTAATAATGGGCAGTTATTAAATACAGACTTTAATTCGGTGTGAAAACTACTTGGAACACTAATTATCTTGATGAAAACTTTGTCTGATGTTACAGCCTCTATAGGTTTTTTTTGTTGAAGATCCAATATAACAAGCTAATCAAAGTTACAAACAAGGTTGTTTGCAAGAGATTGTGACACGCAGTGTTCAAACATAGAAGCATGCAAGATAGTGCATTGTGATGCTTTATTAAACTAACTGATACAGTTCCTTTTTATCTTCAAAACTCATTTTTCGATCAGCAGAAGAAAAAAAGATTATAATGCTTGCTTCAAGATGCTGAGCGATATACCAGAATATGATTGAATCAGACTGGCATGAAAGAAACAAGGCATGCACCAAAGCATGAACTAAAATGCGACTACACTGAAACTGGTAATTAAAACAAGACTCCGCACTTCTAAAACAAACAATAAAACGCAAGATACACCAAAGGTGTTATAAAGAAACCAGAGTGACTCCTAGTTTGATGCAGCTAAAGTTCAGCTAATTTCAGATTCTAGTTAGAGGGACTCAACATTCCAGTCAAAGCCAAGTATCAACTGTCAGAAGCATTTGATTTGATCAACAACAAGATATCTCAATTCATAAAAGCTTCATAGCAGAAAGAATCCAGTTTCATCAGTAGAAACTGCACAGGATTTTTTCAGATGGGACATGTCTTGATTAAAGATTTCATTATCCGTATCTTTCAGTCCCAGTTACAATATCCTGTGAACTGGTTCTAGATTGCTATCTAGATACAGTAAGTTCTTAAGCAGAACTCTCACCTTGTCTTGATTTCTCCTTAGGAAGTAAATGAAATATAATTAATTCATTCTTTATCTTCGAGCCCAATCTGTTTTAATCATACCAAATTTATCAGAATTTTATCAGATGAGGGATAGTATGATTAAATATTTATTACTTATACATTTAAACCCCAGCTACAATTACTTTGTATATTGATTCTAATTTGATATGCAGACATATAAGGCTGTTAAACAAACCTCTCTCACCTCTTCCTGATTTATGCATAGGAAGTAAATAAAGTATCATTAGTTCATTATTAACTCAGAGCCTCTTCAAGAACACAGTAAAATATCAGTACTAAGCTACCCATAATTGCTTCTACAGTTCCTTATCTGAATACCCGAAGGAGACAAATTTTGAAAGGAAAATTCTAGTACCTCGTTGCTATCTCTTCTATCTGCATGCATCTTTCCCAAGTTCAGAAACTGGTACACAAGGGCTGCCATCCTATCGATTATTAATTCATAGCATATTCCAGTGATTCTAATGTCAACAGTACGTTTTGCTCTTGTTATAGTGCAATTTGTTTGACCGAAGACGACAACGTTGATTCCAGATGGGACCCTAAGTAACCAAACTTATATCTACCCATAACACCCATTAGCGCCGAAAACATTTTTGCTGTGGTAATGATAGTATATGGTATGCACAGCTCGTATTAGACCAGTGTAACATCAGTTTAAAACTCAGAAGACCCAACCTGCTGAATGTCTAGAGAAAAGGTCAATAATAAAAGATGAGAATCATGACACTGCAAATTAAGCTTGCTTAGAAAGTGAAAGGGGCTAGCTGAAGCATAAACTGTAAGCTGGCCAGAGAGAAGTGGCTCCCTGCTACAAGAATGAAAGTTTTCAAGCTGTCGTGGACATCTACTCAGAACACAGAGCGGTTAAAATGAAAGTCCATTGGGGATGATCTGACCCTATGCCAGTGTCATGCAGAGTTTTACATATCCCCGATGTGGCCGATATTAATATCGGCCAATATATCCTTTTATAAGGCTTGCACAAAAGAATATGCTCCCAACATGCTTTACCGCATTTGGTAAATTTTTGGGGCGATATATCATGATTTTCCCTATATATTATGGATTGAAGTGTAGCAATGCTGATTTAGACCTTTTTCTATTTTAAATGACTGGTTTAGATTTACAGTTTAATTGAGGTCTAAACCTAAAAAGTTAAACTTATGTAAATAACTAGAAAGAAGAATTCAAGAAGAATTCAGGCTCAATTGAGACCAAATTGTTTTGCAGAAAATATCACCTTTTCTCCATAGCTCCATCCTATAGTGCATCAAGCATGAACATCTATGATATACATCCACATGTTATCCGATATGACACTACGATATTTATTAAATATCTCCAATACATCCCATATATCTGCCTTTCAATATGGAATTTTTCCATCTGACATGTCCCTGACATCTGAAATTTAAAACATTGGTCTCATGAATGGAGAACATGGGTGCAAAGCAGTGTGAATCAGGGGCTTACTAGGGCTTTACCTGCCGAAAGCGGCACAATTTTATTGAAAATAAATAGGAAAACAAATCAGATGGATGAGGTGGAATCCAATCATTTTTGTTTGTGTGATGAATACACTCTGACTCTGCTATATAGCCTCACAAGAATTTAAAGAAACTGCATAACTTATAAAATGATTAAAAAGACTAACACCTGTATTTGATTAAAAATGCATATCAAGAGAGCAGTACATTAAGTTAACGTCCAAAGTGGGGCCTATATGTCCGTGGCCGTGACTAACAACTGCTAAAGCAGGATACAGAATAGGACATAAGAGATAACTGGGCCTCTAATTTGTCTAATTTTTCTAGTGATATTAACTTTGATCACACAATTCATATTTGTTTCACTTCTTAAAGAGAAATCACATACAATAGCAGCATACAGAAACATAGTTATAACAACTCAGCAACAATTATGTACTTTTCTATCTGGTTTCTGTGGAAGGATGAGTTTCATGAAGTCCAGCATATGATTGAACTCACATAGAAACTAGCAACATAACTAAGGGGAACAAGTTACGCAACTTACCAAAATCCCATATTAGATAGCGCGGTAGATGAATCCACGTTCAAATTCAGTTAACGAACAGATTGATAATTATTTGAGCATCAGAATAAAACGGATATGTTCATTCTGCAACGAAAGCAATAGCTAGAAGCAACTATACGAGGATATTTCCATATCTACGAAGGGTAAAAGATGTGGCAAGAACATTAATCTCCAACTTAAATAATGGGAAGCCAGCAGTGAGATCTTGATGAAGTCAACCCAAGATGAGGAATCTTTAGCCTGGGAGAGGAGGAAAGGATAAACAAAGAAAAGAAACAAGAAAAGAAAAAGAAGGTGGCGCTGTCTCATGGTTTGAAAGTTATTTTATAGGGGCAAATCATATAAAGCTTACAAGCAGCAACCAGGTTACTACATGGCTTCACCTAAACAAATCAAAGGAGAATAATCTAATGGAAAATATATGTCAAACATTTATGATCATATAGATGTACTTGAAACCTAATACAGTCCTGAATGTTCAATTGGCAATAAATTGATAACCTTTAGTGGGTCATACATCACACTAAATTATCCATGCTTAATGTGTATTTCTTCTTAGGGGATTATCATTTCTAACCCTTTGTGTAGTTAAGCCTATCAATGTTTTCCAACACTACCAAGCATGTTTGAAACATCTGTATAGTCAAGCCCACAATATCCATACGGAACATGCTTTCCAATATCATTCAACACTAACTGAAATTGGATATTGTGGCAGTTCAATACTTACATGCAACAGGATAATTTGTTTCCAAATGCTATACATTATTAGCAACATCATCAACACAGCCACTGTCAGCATTCTCTCTGTTAGGAGAACCCGTTCGCTGCATAAAGAGAATAGTTCACAAAATATTAGAGTGCAAACCAATGACAGTAATGAAGATGATCCAGAACGCTAAAAAACCTTCTGCAGTGCAAGCTTGAAGAACTAACGATAAAATAGTGAAGTTAAGAGGTTGAATTCAAGACAGAAAACAAGTTTCTACAAAAGAAGCCCTCAAAGTTTTCTAATACTAAAATAAGCCTGCATGACATTGACTTCTCTTGAATTGTGTATCTGGTATTTCCATTGTTTTATAAAGCAGTCTGCGTGCTTGCCTAGGCGACAGCTCAAGCCTAAGCACTACTCAGGCCGCCTGCGCAAGTCTTGGAAGCATCCAATTGAACATAGGCAGCTTAAGCGGGAAGCACTGCGCCAAAAAGGGTTATGTTGTCCGCTTAAGCTTAGTAATGGGTGAAAAGAACATGTTGGTTCAAAATGGATCAGATTACAACTCGACAGCAAGTCCTCTCAGATAAAACAGTGAGGATCAGATTTGGATCTTCGAAAAAGATCCTTCTTCTATAGGTGTCTCCCCTCAACCTTTCTCTTTGCCACTAGAGAAATTTTGTTTCATTGAATGGCAAAAGAAATAAAATTGGTTTATGACTAAATGACTAATATGACTAATCACTATTCAAAAAAAAAATTCAATAATCAAATCCTCTATCATTCAATTCTAACAACATATGTGCATATGTAAACCCCAGACCAGAAATTCTTACTCAGATACCCAACTGAATCTGTCTCTTATGTACATATCTGTATAGAGAATCCTCATACTTCAATATTTCATTGAATATACTGAATGGAAAATACAATTTTGGATGGAGTGTGTGTGTGACCCATGTTGCCCCAAGTAAAATTACAATAAAAGACATGATATATGGATAGACTCCGTTTATGGCAGACACAATTGCTTTTAAAAATAAAGAGACTATTACATGCTGCTCAAGCGTGCACCCAAGCACCTGGGCGCTAGATCTAAAAGTGCACAATGATTTCCCAAACACTGGATATGTCAAGGTCATTGGTTCACAATGGAGCTCCAAGTCCTTCTGATGCGTCACCAACAAGAATTGAATTTTCTTTTTATTCAGATTTGTTGACCTGTGTTCTTCAGGAGTAGAAATGAGTTCTGTAGTTTGTATGATGGAGGAGGGTTAGGAGATGAGTTACATTCAATTTTCAGATTAAGCACATTCAGACAGACACAAAAGAAGGGATTTATAGCTTCAATTGGAGTCTCAAACAGGGTCCAATTTTCATGAGTTTTGGTTTGCTAATATTTTCCTTTAAAAAGGGAAATCGAGGACAAGAAAGATAGGAAAGATTATAGTTAATTAGTGAATTCGTAGGAGACCAGAGGTTGCTCTTCTCAAGAATAAAATGAGAGAGAATTGGTTGAGATGGTTTGGCCATGAACAAGGGAGGCCAATAAATGCAACGATTTTGTTAATAGAGCAAAGAGAACTAGAGGTAGCTAAAAGACCTTGGTTAACAACAATTAATGATTATAGTTAATTTAATAGAGGAGATGACCATAATAGAAATGAATGGACGCTTAAGATTCATGTAGACGACCCCAAAAATGTGGAATAAATGATATGCAGTTGTAATAAGGACAGGACCTTTTCTCTATAGGTTTCACACCTTAGATCCAGCTTCACATTAGAGATGGATTTCAAACCAAACCACAAGCTCATCACAAGCAAACTGGAAGAGAAAGATACTCCATAATATGCAATCAAAAAATACTTACCGCTCGTTTGCTTATATATGGTCGTACTTTGAATGGTAACTCAGGTTGATTATCATCCACAATGGATTTTCGCTTCTCCATCTCAAATTCTCTTTTAGATTCCTTTCGAGTGCCGGCTTGCCAAACTCTACCAAAATCTGGCAGCCAATTAGCATCAAAAGTGCTTGGAACTCTCTCTCCTCTCTTCTCCATCTCAAGCTCAATTCTTCTCCTCTCCGCCCATGCTGCTCCCACACGTTTAGGGTTCAACTTCTTTGACTTCCCTGTCTGAGTTGGATTATTCAGGCATTCAACTGTATTTAGTTGACCAATGTCCTTTTCTTCATTTGCATCCAACCAGGGAGGCAGAGCCCCTGAATGAACATTTTGTTGAGAGCCTTTAGCAGCACAAGAAATTTGAGTTAATTTCTGCAAGGCTGAGACGAGGAAATGATATAGTTATATGTCAGAACAATGTCAATAAAAAATAATGTCAATCTCTTTCTCATAGGAATAATTAACAATATTGGAAGTTATATTGAGAATCTAAGATTTTGGATACCCCTGTTGCAGCTTCCTCCTGGACCAGTTTGATCCTCCTGGAAAAGATAACAATATTAGAATACATACATGAAAATTAACAAATATGCAATACATAGATGAAAGAAAATTGGGCATATCATCAAGAAAGTAGTGGCTGAATATTCATGAAAAAGTTATTAGTTCAATTATCGGAAAAATTGATGAGTTGACACATACTAACATAGTGCAGTGTTAAAGCCAGACTACACCATGATAGATGCAGGTAGCATTAAACAAGTCTAACAGCCTGTCTTTGAGAATATATTGACAGCAACTTTTATACTTTGAAAGCATAATAGTTGCAAAAGTTCACAATAAGTGGCTGCATTTAGCTTTTAGAACAAGAATTAGATACAAAAATATAAGAACATTATAAACTATTAAACCATGCCACAAAACACAGGATAATGTTGTGATCATACTGAGGTGATTAGGGCCACAAACTTTTTTTAAGTAAAACCATATTGTTTTCAAAGGTGTGCCTTATGATTTACCTGTATTAGTGACTCAACGTTTCATACATAGGGAGAGCACACGCCCATGTGTCAAGTGACATGCCCCTATAGAGATGTGACATGGCACCAAGTAGATGGTTTTGTTTATTCAAGTAAATTGACACCGAAATGGATGAGTCAACAAGTTGGTATAAACATCTGTTATTACTAACTATAATCTAGTTAGTGTGCATGATCTTTTCCAAAGAACTTCAGGGGCAGTAACTTAAAAATATCAAAATAAAACTAAAAACTGATTTTGTACATTAACTTGGATATGGAGGAGTGTGCATCCTAAAGCAAAGTAGTGACTCCTAAAATGCAATCCATTTAGCTATCTTCCCTCCATCCACCCACCAACACTGAAAAAAAAGGAGGCTCTTTTATCTTGTTGAGTGGGCTTTGCATGTCTCAGAGGTAAGGAGCAGGAGATTACAAATATGCATGTGTATCTTCAAGGATTCATTTTCACCCTACAGAGTTCTCTGTTTCTCTTAAATTAATGCAACTGAAAAACAAACCTAAGACCATTGTCATACAACGCTGACAATAATGATAAAAACTACAACCGATATATACAAATCCCACATCAGCACCATACAACTGTCCACTATGTAGGAATCACTTTCAGAGCCCTCTTGAAACAGTCAATTTACATCAAAGATCAAGCTCGTCAAAATGAGCATCCTCAAATTTTGCCGTTCCTACACAAAGGATGGCCTTCCTCTATACATAATTCAGCCCTCTCCTCATAAAGTCTTTACCTCAGTTCCAAACTAGTTTAAACACCTAAAAAGATTTATGTGCATCTCCAGATTTTTTCTACAAAAATACACATGTCACTCTATGTAGTATTAACACTTTTATTATTAAGCTATGCTTATATTTGGTGTGATATCACATATTCCACGTGTCAAACACATGTACTGTGAATAGCTTTCAGAATTTCTGGCATTTCTATGTGCAATGCCCATGCCATTGTCTTTATCCATGCAACATAGTTACATAAATGTATTCTCCTTGTACACACAACACATATTTTCATGGTTGTCTTCCTGTATCCTTCGTTTATGCAATTGCTACGTCATGTTTATAGTTTGTGTCCTGTGTTGGCCTTCATGCTTCTCACATTGTGTCTAAGTTGCACGTGTATGGGTACAGGTACGGGTGTAGGTACGAGACACAGCAAAATTTGTAAAGGTAGAGTAGGGGGACACAGCTGAAACTCTTAGGATATATCATAGTTCTGAGCTATGTATATGCAAACAACCCTTTTAAATCGTAACTCTTAAGGCTGAAACAAATTCGACCCTTACCCAACAAGTTTAAAAAATAGATGCAAAGTGTAGGATATATATCCAAGAATTGTATGACAAGTGTTTTAAATTAAACATACATTGTATAACTGAGTACAAGTCTGAATAAATATATGCACATATTTATGGAGTGTCCAAGAAGTGTCGGGTACGGATATAGGTACGACACTTGTCAGGTACGGGTATGGCTCCATATTAGAATAGCATTGTGTTAATGCCTCATAGTCATACAATTTTTGTAAACATGGTGCAAACAAAGTGCTAGTATGTATAGTGGTCACCAAAACTAAGTCTAACAATCAGAAGCATGGAGGAAGAGCATTTAGTACAACAGTAAATTTTATGAGAACTTAAAATCAGCATGATGCACACGTGAACATCTTACAGAGTCCAGAAACAAGTAATAGATTCCAAAATCTAGTAATGCAGTAAATGTTACACACGGAAGTAATAGTTACTAAACATTAAAAAGCTTACCGCTCCATTACTTAGAGAGTATCCAGCTAAGATTTTGACATTATTGACAAGCTGCATAGGTTGTTTACCTAATATTTTCAATTGTTTATTTGAAACGTTAGACGTGAATATGCGAACATATGACCATATAAATTGCAGCAATGAAAATTAAGTAACACTTAATCACCTGTTAAACTGGTGGTATTCGGCATTCCATGCACATCTTGCAGACCCATATTTCCCTGCAAGCCCGCTGAAAAAGCAGCTGTCTCGTAGGGAACTGAGCCAGCTCCTGTGGCTCCATTAACATCTCGAGGATACAGTCTATGACTCTCATTAGTAAGAGTTTGTAAAGGCATAACAGGATGATAAGCATTTGAATTGGAAGATGTGATAGAATGTTTATCAAAACTATTCATATTGTTAGAGGTAAGTTCATGTTGGATATCTTTTGACGGCACAGAGAAGGGTCCAACAGCTCCTTGCCCCGAGGTAGATACCGCATTCTTCAGCGACTTACAAGCCTTCTCCCACTGAAATCATCATGGATATAATAAGTCACCAATTTCAAAATTATGGTGACCTACATTATT
>JBAKGM010000002.1:5157376-5171069 GCA_037177215.1 Asparagus racemosus
AAAGGAAAAAAGAAAAAGGACCCCCCCCCCCCCCCCCCCCCACACACACACACAAAAAAAACCTTCTTTAAAATAGGGTCATTATCTAGAAACCACATTTGGTTGTCAATTTAGACATAATCCACCTTTAAACGACTTTTTGTTGCAATAAACCACCTGGAGTCATTTTTAAGTCGTGTTTTTTCAGTTTTGTTGTAATGATTAGTTGTAAATACCAAGCATTTGTAATGATAAGTTGTAACATACCAAGTATATTAGAGATTGATCATAATTTGACAGTCAAAGTCAAAGGTGGTTTCTATAGAATGAGCCTATTTTAAAGGTGATTTCCACGGGGAAAACCCAAACAACAATGAACCCAATAAATTTCTTATTCCATTAAAATAATACATAATTTCTGCATAGCAACATGTTCATATCAGTACTGTTCATAATTAGCAAGGATAATTTACCTTATATTCCATTCGTTATCAATGTGAAGTGGGCTTTCATCATTTACAGATGCTTCAGCTTCCATTTTTGCTTTTGTTAAGGCGTCTCTAGCTGGTTTTTCTTGGGCATATTCTTTCTGCATAACATCAAGATTTCACGGTACTCAATACAAGATATAAAAAGGTTCAAATATGTAAAGTTCCATTCATGCAGCAAAAAATATTATTCTTGTTACCTGCCGTTCAAGACAGGCTGAATTTGAACATTGGGGGTTTGGTCTCATGTCCATTGTTGGGAAGTAGTCTTTTAGCGAATTGTATCCCTGTATTTGAACAAATTGTTAACGCCCAACTGAAAATGAAAATAATATGCCCAATATTTACCGCTAAATCACCGAAAGATGGTCTAGTTGTTAAGAGCCGTTATTCCTTAGAAAGGTTTGGAGACATAGGTGAGACTAGCTATAAAGAGAATACGAAGCTCTTAGATCAACAAAAGAAACTCCTATGAAGGGAGAAAACCTCCTCACTCCGGAGGAACTATGCACATAGATGATGATAAGCCACCGCATGGATTAAAGTAATCTGTATGTACCATGAACTTGAATCATTGTGAAATTAGACACTTTGCTGCAGTATATTAACTTAATAACCCCTCATCAATTGGACCATTGCAGATGGGGAGATTCTAATCCACAATCTTCCACAAGGGAAGAAAGTGATAATAAGCCCCATATGGATTATGTTAAAGCAATCTGTATGCATAATGAACTTGAATCATCGTGAATCAGACTGTGTTGGAACTCCTTATCTTAATTTAATAACCCCTCATTCATTGCACAAAGGGAAATAATAATCCACAATCTTCCACAAGGGAAGAAAGTGATGACGACGTATAAGCCTAGCTCAACTGGCCATCAGGCAGCATTGAAATATACACATTGTATAATTTGAAAAATGGCATATACATTATGAGTAATAACAACACATGTTAGTCTCGCCAATTAACAGTAGCCAAGATGGTAGAAATATCCATAGGGTATTAAAAACAATTTAGTAGATAACAGAAATTTTAACAATTTTAAGATGGAATTACCAGATAAGAGATAGTAGAAACATCCATAGTACTAAAAAAATTTAGTAGATAACAGAAATTGGAACAGTTTTAAGAGGGAATTACCAAATAAGGAGAAACTTGTCCAAAGTTCAACAAATACTTAAGTGTGTTCTGAACTAGGAGACCAGCAACAACCCCCTGAAAGTTTTCATTTGCTTAGTTAATATTACTGGATGAAAAACAAATCAAACATATACCAAGAAGCTGATTCACATGACATCACTGAATAAAACATAGGACAAATAAAACACCCATATAACATCATACGAATGAGTCAATTTTCAATGCTTAATATTTTATGACAAGAAAATGTTGGCGGCAAGATCTCAGAGATGCTAAGAGGCTATTTTGGAGGGCTTATTATAAGGAGCTTATAAGTCATGCTGGCTTTTGATGGGTTTTAGCTTTTATGATAAAATTCTTATAAAATTTGTATGGGTAGAATGATCATTTTCTTGGTCAAACCTAGCTTATTTATATGAGCTGATAAGCTAGGTTTTCAAAAGCTGGGGAATCCCAACTTTTTTTTAAATGAGACTTAGAAGCCAGTTCATTGGTGATTTACCAAACAATTAGATATGTAAACTCTAGTTTAAAATCTAGCTTGACCAAAAGAATAAGCTCTCCCAAACACCCTCTAAATCTAGTCTGATAAAAAAAAGATCAACTTCTAACATAGCAGGCAAATAGAATTTAAATTAGAGTTCAAATGGATAAAAAATTCAGTTTATACAGAAGAAAGGTTGAGTTTACTACAACAGATGCTATAGACCAGTAAGCAAATTTTTACGTGGTTTTTAAATGAAAAAAATAATCAAATGTGAATCTAATTCTGACAAAAATTGTTGTATGACCCCACCAAAAATGGAGAGAGAAAAGGGGGAAAAGAAGGAAAACACTATCCTAGATATCCTCTAAAGTGCGAATGTCATATAGGAGATAAGAGGATAAATGCAATTTGAATAGAAAGGTACCCATTTGTTAATCTTGAAATAAGAGAAATGTAATTTTGAACAGAAAGGTACCCATTTGTTAATCCTGATGCATTGATTGATATTTTACTTCCCTTAGATTCGTTAAAAGGGGCACTAAATTGGAAAAATAGCATGTTTGTCAATAGAAGGTTCCTTGGGACTGACTCAAAAGCCACAGAAGTAAGCAGCATAAATAAAAGCTAAAGAGCAAGAAAGATACTTAATATTTATCGAAAGAATTTTATCAATCTTATATATTAAAGAATGTGCTAAACCACCAAAAAGCTTCAATAATCATTATAATGAGCATGTATAAGAAGCATTAAAGAGAGTATAAGAGAACCTTAAGCATATTTTGCCGCACTTAAAGATAACAATGTGCAACTAAAGTAAGTAAGTACTGCAAAGTAATGATTTTCAAACAAAAACAACACTCAATACACCCACACTGGAAAAAGGCAGCTCATGATAAAATGAAGCAACAAGTTCCTCACCATTGTAGTGGGTAAAGATGCAGCGCAAACCCCTTCACGCTTAAGTGTACGTTCATCTACTCCAGACGCCACGACCTATGACATGTAGGGGGAATTATGAGTACCAACAAATGCCAATAGAAGTTATTCAGATTTAAAATGTATAGTTTGCTGCAAAGGTGATTCAAGAAAAAAATAGCTGCCTACAGTAACTTTTGGCCAATTTGCATTTTACAGCAATGTGAAGATTACACGGAAGGACATACATAAAATTTTCTGAAGTTCTAATCTAGTTATACATCAGAATTAAAGCATGAACAGATATATGTAACATAAAGACAAACTCAGCGACAACTTGGAAAAAGTATCCATGTCATCCAACTGAAACTTTACTCCCCTACCACGTCCAACCATCAAGTAGCAACCTCAATATCATCCCCCATAAATGATAGAACTGGCTATACAGATTCTAGACACCTTTCATAGTTCAAACATTGTTCAAGGAAAAGGGAGGATCTCACAACTTGTTCCACTGATCTTCCTTAAATTTTTAATTCAGCTTGAATCAACAATGTACAAGAGTGACCCCTATAGCCCTATACTATCTGCATAGCTCCTAAAACTTTCATTGCCAGTTTGGCTCAGTATAAAATAAGTGATGGCAGAGATTGCAGCGTAAAGAATTTAATGTGAAAACATAAGGATTCTCCTAAGTATGACAGACAATATGAATGGTAGGAATTAGCTAATGTTATTTGCCGCCGTATAGATTGATTCAAGGACAGCCAAGTTATGCAAGTAAACAACACATAGCATAACATCATTACCAGCCCCACCTCCTTCCCTCTCCTCAACCGCACCCCAACCCAGAACCCTCACCCACCCAAACCCAACTAACCCAGAAAAGAAAAGGGATTGGTAATAGATGTGGTTCCAATTAACAATGGACTCGTATAACATAAAACAAATCTTAAGGGGCAAGAGAGGCGACACCCTCACTCCACCAGATGTGCACAAAGAAACTAATCATGATAAAAGTACAACGATATATGTCAAACTGAGAAGCACTAGAATGGAAGGTAAAAGAAATATTGTGGAGAAATTATTGCAGCACGCGATTATTATACCACTATGAGGTAGCTTTATAAAAACATACCAAGGGAGGGGCACAGGCAAAACAAGCTGTCTCCCCAGGAATAAGCAATTGTATATGGCCAGAAACAGCATCTTCAAATACACCTGTCACACAATTTCTTTCAAGTGAATGCTTTTCTTCTGCTCAATACAACAACACAATGAATATAGTACAGTTACTAGTATTTTCCCGGTACAATTCATGGGACTTTGTATTACAACATTGTTGTAACAATTATATTCTAATATTATAATTTTAGTAGCTGTTATTTTCAATCTAAAAATCATACTATAATTAGAAGAGAGACTGAATAGAAAAAAGAGAAATCAAAAAGAAGTTGTAAATGGATGAGTAATATCATGAAGGCATAGAAAAAAAACAAATATTCGATAAAAAGAGAAGATGAAAATTAACACACTTAAATAGCTTCAATTGATTCTATGCTCTATACCTCCACAGTCATCAAATACCCAACGGCTAAATTTTGGAGTAAGCAAATCAAATAAAGGCCTATCAATTGTTAGAAAATCAAATAATAATTTGGGGTAATTCTCTCCTTAATTTTTTTAAAGTAGAGTTTTTATAACTCCTTGTAGAATCACGGAAGCAACAAAGAATTAAGAGAAATTTCCTGAGAAGAATTTGAGAAGCGTTTATGAGAAGAGTTGAGATAGAGGGGTGGGGGTTTAATTGCCATCAC
This sequence comes from Asparagus racemosus, assembly GCA_037177215.1. Classification (NCBI taxonomy): domain Eukaryota; kingdom Viridiplantae; phylum Streptophyta; class Magnoliopsida; order Asparagales; family Asparagaceae; genus Asparagus; species Asparagus racemosus. Next base: position 5,162,207 of record JBAKGM010000002.1, read on the forward strand.
AAAAGGTAGTTAATATATAATTAATCTAAATATAACATGCATTGGAAGAAGGATAGGGAAGTAGAGAAGTTGAGAGGTTGGTTTAAAGAAAATTTCTAAAGAAAATAATAAAATAAAATGCCATAATAACCACAAGTTTCTAAGTGGCAACCAAGGGTTTTACTTTAATATATAGAGTAGATTAACTAAAACTTTCTCCTTGTGACCCATAAGCACCTCCATTTTAATAGGAAAAGGGTTAGATAAGGATGACGATAACGAACGTCTAAGTGACCTTGTTTGATATGTACTCATAAAGTTCACTTTTAACTCTAAACCAAAGCATTAAATACAATAAGGTTATCCTCTACTATTGTCAAAGCTAAGTTGCTACCCAAACAAAAATTGGTTTTGCACGGCTGGACATGAAATGTGTGCTCAACTTCATCGTTATGACTAATAACAAAAATAAAGAATATATCTACAATTTTAGGGTCAAGCACATGAATCATTTGTTCTGCCGTCTGTGTAAAGAACTATACCATTATATATAGGGAACTACCTTAGGGATATGTTCAAAGCATAGCAGATTATCTTATTAGTATGAATGCTAAGGTCTTAGGCTTCCTAGTCTTTAAGAATTTTCAATATTTTTCTTTATTTCTTCTATTCTATTTTCACTAGTCTTCCAGTGCATGTGATGTGCGCATGACACAGGAGCGTAAGGGTGCTAAAATAGTCGAACATTGATACCTGAAGGTACGCATGAGATAGATGAATAGGAAAATAGGATAAGAAGTCGATCACTCTAAGTATATAGAAATCACCCCTTAGAAATGACAAAGGATAACAAAGGGTTAGCCTAATGCTCTATAGGGATATAAATTCACCATTCTAGAAAAATATGGTAGTCACCACTCTAAGGATCGCACCTTAGAGATACAGATAAACACTCGCACTCAATGAATCCATTAGAGAAATCTAGAGCAAAGACAAAGTATAATGCTTAATTATAAACAAACTCACTTGTCATTTCTATTAGATCAATAGGATATATAGGCTTGAAATATACCTTCAAACATGAGAATTTCAAAAATCTAGAGTACACTCAAATGACTTTGAAACAAGAAAAGGCACATTTGACTAATTAAATATCCTAGCAAACTTAAAAGGCTCCATGTAGTCTGGTATGAACACGTTTCAATATTTCCAGACACGCTTCATTATTTTGAAGATAACTTTCAGCATACATATCCGAATCATGCAAAATTAGTCACTTAAGTAACTATTCAGACCTTCAAACGGAGAGTAATTAGGAATTCTCTAGTTAAAGTTATGACCAAAACAATCTAAGGTCATACATACTGTCCAGAGAATCCAAAATTGAAATTTGGTCTCCTTTTGCTCCACATTATTCTCGTCCGGTTGAAAAAGATTCGTCCCTGAGTCATCATTGGCATCAGTGACGGATGTAGCATATACGGTGTGGGGGCACGTGCCCTGACACATGTCAACTTTATTTAGAAATTAGCTATAATTATGTATGTGCCCCCAAAAAAAATTTATGTTGTGCCCCACATGGAGAAGAATTATGAAAGATTATAGTTGAAAGTTAGTAGTATTTCATTAGTTTTTATTTTGAAGATAAATATGGTCATGTACTACATGAAAATGATAATGAAAAAGCATGTGTCGAGATATTTGCAATTGCTGTAAAATAAATTTTCTGTAGGTAGAATTTATATTATATAATTTAGTAATTTATATGTTTAATCCTAAACGTGGGCCCATACCCATAGGGAAAAAATGGGATCCGTCCCTGACTAGCATTGTAGGGAGCAAGGCAAGAAACGTTGAAGGTTGTCAACATGTCAATAATCTTCCTAAAATTTACTTTTACTTTTATATGTATTCTCACCAATTTAACTAAGCACTTCTAAAACTTAGTGAATATGTCTCATATTCACTTTTATATGTATTCTCACCAATTCAACTAAGCACTTCAAAAACCTAGTGAATATGTGTCATATGCTCCTAGTGATCCCTAATGAGAATATTGTTAGTCAATCTTTAAATATATCTCTTGCATCCCATAATCTCATCAACTTGTTGCTGCAGCCTGCAGCTCCTCTCTTTCACTCTAGTTAATGTGATAGGCAATATTAGTTGAAAGAACAACATCAGGTACCAAAACGATTGTTTCCTCTCTTTCATAAGTGAGAGACGCACGGGAATTCCTTTGGAACAACATCTTAAAATTCTCAAATAAGAGATTTCATCATTTACGAAACTTCATTGTCTTCTTCATTCTCCTCAACAACCGCCAACGCAATGGCTTGGATGTGTCTCTCGTATTCTTGTTCATACTCATATTTACAAAGGAACACATTCAAACTGTGATGAATAATAAGAGCCTCATTATGGTTTTTATAGATATTTTCTTCTGGATATTCATCAAAACTGGATGGCGAGTAGCGAAGAGAGATGGAGATTCTTCAATTTAAGTTGAAAAACTATTGAGATTAAAAAAAAGAGTAATTAATTCATTCTCAACAAAGAAATGCCCGCATTCCTCACATTCAGAACCTCCATCTTGTTGACGTCTATTTTGCTCCTCTTGTTGTTTGCATTATTGATCTACTTATTGGAGTCTTTGAACTTATTGTGTGAGTTGCTGAAGTTGGCAGGCATTCCGTACAACTTGATATCACAAACAATTCAAGGGATTATGAAAAGTAGCAATCTGAAATCTAAAACTCAGGTCTGATATCACTTGATAGGGGGCTACTTAAGAAAACTTAGAGAATGGCAAAACAGACTCGATAAGTAGTTCATCACTCTAAAGATACAGAAAGCTCCGCCACCTTAGAGATATAGAACAAAGGAAAACTCATTGCTCCAAAGAATCCACCAAATAGACACAGAATTAAAGAGATAACATGCAAGCTAAAAGTTTAAGCTCATAATACAAATATCACTAAACCTTCAATGTTTCTGTCCTTCTCTCTATAGTGCGAGTGACATGTCAAGGACAAGTCTTCTCCAACAAGAGAGAAAAATACAGAGCAAAAGGAGACCAAATTCCAATTTCGGATTCTCTAGATTGCGTGTATGGTCTTGATTGTTTTAGTTATAAGTTTCACCACAGAATTCCAAATTACTCCATGTTTGAAGTTCTGAATAGATGTTCCAATACAGTTTCATTCAAGATTAAATTTGCATGATTAGATCTCTGTGCAAAAAGTTACCTTGGAAAAGTGGAGCATGATCAGCCTGGGCCATATGAAGCATTTTTAGTGTTTTGAATATTTAATCAGTCAAATGTGTCTTTTAGTATTTCAATGTAAGTGTTCTCTAGATTTCTGAAATTCTCATGCTTGAAGGGATGTTTCAAGCCTATATATCCTATTGAACAAATAGATATGATAAGTATTTAAGTCTATATATAATTTAGTATTGTGCTTTGTCTTTGCACTATATTTTCTAGTGGACCTCTGGCGGAGTCCATTCAATATGATTGTTTACACGTAGTAGTGGAGCTTCTTGTATCCTTACAGTGGAGAGAATCTAAAGTTGGACTTTGGTCTCCTTTTGTTCTACATTAAACACATGGGTGCTGAACACAGTGTTTTTATTTTATTTTTTCAAGTTGCCCCTCACATGAATTCTAAAGTATTATAAGTTGTGAGGTCATTTCTTGGGTTTTAAAAATTGACTCACATGGAGTAGAACACGAAAAGTTTGTGACGAAAAGCCTAGCTTCTTTTAAATAAGAGTAAAAGATATTTAACCAGAATACTAGGTTAAATAGGAGCTTTGATTATTTTGGACAGTTTTTAAATAAGTCTTGTTTAGTTAGGATTCTTTTCTAATTTTAGATTATTTGGTGCTAAGCAAAACAGCAAACCTTTAACATAAAGAACTGTCAGCTTTGTTTTTTTTAAAAAAGAAATTCAATATCGCTTATCTCAAATCAGAAGTTTATTTTTATATAACGTCACATGCTTCTATAATTCATTGATCTAGATGTCATATACGAAAGGTTGAATTCTCAAATATCTCAAATCAGAAGTTTGTTCTTATATGAAGCCACATGCTCCTATAATTCACTGATCTAGATGTGATATATACAAAGGTTGAATTCTCAACTATCTTATTGTTTATTATTGCCTTGCGCCCCCCCCCCCCTAACCCCGCCTGTCTCCGTAGACATCACATGTTTTCCAGATCTGGCATGCAACTGACAAGACTAACAAAGAAGTGTCCATGATTCCAAGATCTGTCTAGGTCACTGGTATGATAGACACAGAAATCAAATGTAATTTGTGATATCAAGGTTGGTAGGAGATATTGTTATTCCAGATGTAAAGTCACCCTCTTTGTTTTCACAATGATAAACAAGTGATACCATGAGCAACAAATATGTAGAGTAATTGATTCTTAGGCAGTTTTTAAGTTAAGACGATCACATCCCATATTGTTGCACTCATTTTCCATGTAATCTCATACTACCACCAGACTGTACATGTTAAGCAAGTCTATAAAGGAGTTGGGCAAACTATTTAAAAGAAATATAGGTAAAACTGATCAAGACTAAAATGAATAGAGAGCAGGTTCGCTTACCAGATTCCATCCATGTCTGCTTCAGCTCATTGCATGCCTGAACAATCAAAACTAGGTATGATAACGGACCCTATGTTCCTGATGAATTATGTAACTTATTTAGGAACAAAAGCTATATGTAGATGGAAAGAAAGGGTCCTTACCTGGTTAACGACCATACGAGCCTCATAATTATCAACACAACTCAATACAAGATCAACTCCAGTGTTATGTGCACCGTGCGTCTTATTTCGTTTCAGGCTCTCCATGAAAACTTCAAAACCCTTCACAGTCGTGATGTTCAAGGAATAGCTCTGTGAAGAGAAAAGGAAGGAATGAAAATGATTGTGTACTACATGAAGTCATTCCAAAGAAATATAATATCAAAATAACTAAATACCTCCAGTTGAAAGTTAAAAGTACTACAGACTCAGGGTCAACTGTTCATGTAGAATAGGACATTATTATTATGCTTCATGTTTTTGACACGTCAGAGTTCTCGTGCATATCTAATGCCGATCAATTTCTATCTGTCAGCACATTGTGAGTATGATAACTATGTAGAACTAATCTACTGTTTGTGTTGCACAAAAGAAAGAGTTTTGGAGAATCTCTACCCTACACCGTACTCTAATTTAGTTACTCAGTCATGTGGTTACTCTTCTACCTGGTTATAATTCTGACGAGGCAAGAGCAAATTGCAAAAGTACCAGGCCTCACACAGAGTAGTGTAGAGTAAAACAAGCAATTGAACGAAAACTTCCAAAAATAAAATTTACTTATTAGCAGTGTGATGTAGGAGTAATGAATGTAGACATAGATATAAACAAATCTGAGTAAAGAAAGGTATTAATCAAATCTTCATAAATAAAATTATATTCTGCAAGTAATAAATAAATATGAAAAGGGACTGTCAGTCTCCCTAGACGCAATAAGCTCCATGCATTCTCCAAACCCCAACAATTCTATCAAAATGAAATCAACTTTGTATCGACATTTCAAACCTTTGGGGGCAAATCGCACAGGGTTGATTAAAAGCATTTGGCTCTTAATAGGAGAATGGGAACTATTTTACGCTAAATTTCTCATCTTTTCTTCTTCTTGATACTTTTTTTAGCAAAAAAGTCTGCAGCTTTGTATTAATCTTTGAGCTCCAAACATTAAAAAGCAGAGACTAAGTAGATTAAATAATGGTATTTGGCTGGTATTTTAAGATCTAATACACAGAAAATATGTGGGAGCATGGCCAGTAAATGGTATACAGTATTCCACATAATGCAGTGACACCTACTTCTAGTACAACGTCTGGGTTGATATCCGAAAGAGTCTGAACGGCAGCATCTGTCTTGGTCATGCCAGCCTACGATGGAACAACAAGTTCAGTGAGTGAGACTATTCCCATAAAACAGAAAATATTGTTCATGGCCAACGGGAAAACGTTTTCTATCTACATCAATATCTTAAATTAAATAACAAACAAATTTTGCTTTGGTACCCAAAATTTTAGCCATAATTTCACTTTGATACTGCAAAGTATTTTTTAACACTTTGATACCCCAAACTCCCAAAGTTTCAATCTCATTTCACTTTGATGCCCCCAAAGTATTTCTTTAACACTTTAATACCCCGATTTCAATCACATTTTGATTTGACATCCCATCCAGATTTCACTAAATTTTTTGCAACAGTTAAAGTACGTCCTTAGCATGTGATAGACTTATATACAGTTTAACCAGTTGCAAAGCAGGAGAAACAATTTAATGGAAGACAGAGTATCAAAGTGAAATGAGATTGAAATTTTAGGGTATCAAAGTGTTAAAAAAATTGGGTATCAAAGTGAAAATGGGATTGGAAAGTATTCAAGTTTTAGAAAATACTTTTGGGTATCAAAGTGAAAATTGGGTAAACTTTGGAGTACCAAAGTGAAAATAAGCCAAAAACAAATAGTATGAAACAAGCAACCACTTTCCATATAAAGAAGAAAAAGAAATATACGTTACGCAGGACAACCATGCCTGCTCAGGACGAAAGAAAAGCCTATTCATGTTCGCCAACTCCACAGTGTCATAATCATATAACAACAGCCGGCCAACTCCACAACGTGTAAGCATCTCTGCAGCAACACTGCCCACCCCACCTATTCCCTACAACAATGGTAAATGAAGTAAACACAATAAACAAGAAAGAGAATTATACTATAAAATCTCAAGTTCACCTTTCTCACCACCGAATTCTTCTAGATACCAAATTTTAATATAGAGTAGAGAACTAGAGATCAAAGTTAAAGATGGCAAGTGTACTGTTAGTAAAGCCAAAGTATTTGGATGAAAAAATGAAAAATTTATAATGCCTTGTTTGGTAATCGGAAATGAGAGGGAACGGAATACCAATTTCCACTTCTCATTCATTCATAACAAACACGACGTGTTTTTGGAAGCTAGAAATCTCATTCCCACATCTCGTCAACTCCCGCTTTATATGGGAATGACCATTCCAAAAAATCAAAACAAATTTCAAATATACCATGATTAATTATTAATTATTAATACGAAAAGATTGCCAATCCCACTTGATTTTCTAATCACAACTAAATGTGAGAATGGAAATGAGCATTCCGTTCCTATCCCGTCCTATTTCTCACTTCATTCCGTTCTCACTTGATCCAATATCCGCGTACCAAATGAAGTGTAAAAGTATGCAATGCATCATGTGTATATATGAATGCCAAGCACACTCAAATTTGGGGTCACATCTTTTCATCCGTGAACATAGTAATCACATTTTCCTAGTACTAGAGAGTGGGCAATGATATGTATCTATGTTACCCATACTATTTAAACAACAAAAAGGAAGGGATTAGTTTGGATTAAATTAGTACGGGTACATGACCAAACAATGAACGAACACTCCAATATCACCACAGAAATAAACAAACATGCATTACCCTTAGTTCATGTGCTAATGTGCAAACCTATATTTCCAATAAGAGTGGTTAAAGAACTCCGCAAAATTTGAGATGTATTACAGCTCATTTTAGTAAACTTCATATACTAAATGTCACTGCAATTGTCAAAACACTGGCCCACAACTGTATCATCTGTGGTTTACAACAACGCAAAATTAAGCAACTCGCCAACTCCCGATCTAAAATCTCAACATAATATAAACATTTTCAAATGATGGAAGTTTGTCGATAGTGCGATTGTTGTTACTACTGATATTTTTGTCCAAAAAGTAAACTGCAGAGCTGGTCATCATGTAATCGCATAACAAAGTCCCACGGCACACATTATGTATCACATTTATGAAGAAGAAAACATACAACTATGGCAACCGAGAAATCCCGTATTCTTTGATAATTCTCCACAATACCCATTCTCTGAAGCGCCATTAGCCTACTGTAGGGATTGCTATCCACCACCTCAGCACTCATATCCTGCACCCATCAAAATCAATCAGCACCAAATCTCACACAACATTCAAACATCAACAGAAGATAATCAACAATAACAACAAATTCAAAGCTTTGCGCAACTTAAAGACCTTGACTTTGGAACGCCGAGGATTCCCCAATTTCGCCATGCTCACGATTTTATCTGCTCTTTGTTGCATCTACAGAATTCAGTCGAAAAGATTATATTTTTAAGCAATTGAAAGTACCGCAAGAATTAAAGCTTGTACCTTGTCGATGGAAACATTGTAATTGGAGTTGGGGTTTGATCGCTTGAGGGTTTCGAGATCTTTGAGCAGCGATCTCAGTTCTTCATCCATGGCCCCCTTTCTCTCTCAGTGTGCTCAGAGTTATTCCCTGCTTTAATACAAAATAATTGTTAAGGGTTTGCGAGGTTAATAAAGGCCGGCACAGTTTTTTTGACGGAGGGGCTGTTTGGTTCGTTTCCCATGTAATGGGAAATACATTTCCATGTAGGAAACACAGGTTTTGGGATTTCTACACTTTTCTAAGAAATTGACTGTTTAGATTTGGTTCACACATAAAATATGGTGGGAAACTAATGTATACATATTTCTTGTGTTTGGTTGGTATGAACAAAAAGGAAAAACTTTTGTTGATTAGACATTTCTCACTTTTCTTATGTTTGGTTAGTATTGATGTGTGTACGGAAAAGTGTATATGGTCACCATGGTAAGTTTACCACTCTCTAAAAATAAATTAATTTGTGATTGTTATGGAAGATAATCTTACTAAAATAAAATTACGAATATAACATGAAAATCCAGTAAATAACCGAATTCATCATAAATATCTGTTTGACATAAAAAA
>JBAKGM010000002.1:5171169-5182335 GCA_037177215.1 Asparagus racemosus
GTTAATCTAAGGTGAAATTCACTTCCCAAAGTGAAAAAGAAACAATTTTTTACCATGAACATTGATTTGAACAAGTATAATTGCAGGATCCCTGTATAGCAAATTAGGAATAAAACACAAGCAACCAAATCAAGCAACAATCAGAATTACCATCATAAATCCAAAAATTCACAAATTTTACCCATCTCGAACCCATATCTCTATTTTTAATGTAAAAATTAAAAAATTTGCAAAAAAACATACCTGAAATTGCTGTGCAGCCCCAAATCAAGCAGATTTGACAAAAGGAATCAGCAGAGTTCGGATGAAAGCCACTGCCTTTTTTCAAGATCCAACAAAATTAGGAAGAAATCAGCTGAGATCCGAGGCAAAGCAAAGGGGGAAAACCGCAAGCAACCACGGAGGCGCGAAGAGAGACTTGACGGTAACACTAGCCAACTGAGAGATTTCCCCAAAGTTAAGCAGATCTGACAAAAGGACAGGAGAGAAGGGTTTTAGGGGGTTTTCCGCTCAATTTGGGGGGCAATCTCGGCGAGAGATTTGGCTGAGGTGGAGCTGTTTTTTGCCGCTGCAAACCCTCCTCCTCTCAGCGAACCAAACCCACGCAAAGAAACGAAAAGAAATAAAAGAACTGAGGTGGACACTGTGTCAGGAGAAGAAAATGGTTTTCGGGGATAGTTTTAGCGAACCAAACACCCCCTGAGTCTAAATTCTTAAAATTTACCAAGCTAAATCTTGAATTATGAGTAAGGATTCTATGCGCGGTTAGAGGATTAGTATGGTAATTTTGATTATTATATTAATGGTATAATTCAGATCACTCCAATATGGTCGGTCTAATAGAATCCTTACTTTTGAATTATGATCATTTTTGGGCTGTTACTTTTCTCTTAAAAGAAAAATTGGGAAGCTCGTAATCTTTTATTGCCCTTTTTTTTTTCTTTTTCCCCCTAATAGTTTAAAGTTGCAAAAATTATTCAGTGTCTAACTTTATCGTGTCATTAGGATGATATGATACATCCATCCTATCAGAAGTTGTCATATGTGCCACTTAGGGGGTGTTTGGTTCAAGGAAATGAAATTATAGGAAATATTTTCAACCCATTTTCATAGAAAATGTTTTTCACCTAAATTTTTCTCTCAAAATGGTAGAAAGTTGTTTTCTTACTATTTTGTACTTTTTAAGAAATATTTTTCATAAATGTCGAGTGAACCAAACACATGAAAACTCAATTATAGGAAATTTTTTATTTACGAATTTGTCATTTCTCTTAAAATTTTCCTAAAACTTGTGAACCAAACACCCCCTTATCCTATTTCCACATTACAATTGAAAATCAGATTTTTCTAATTTTCTAGGTTAGGATAGGTTTAATTAAATGGGATTTCTACAATTTAGCTATGTTGACTCCTCTGATTATAGTTTGTTTTTATTTTACGAAGATTCTACTATGAGGGTAGCTGTAGTGGTACGTATGACAACTTCTAATATGATCAGTGTAACAAATTCATCTTTTTTTTTAAGGAAAATGGGCATGGCCTCTACCAAATCATTCTATTGATATGGTAAAGTTAATGTACTACATATTTTCTCGTAGTGCGGCACAGTTTATCTGATTTTTAGCATAAATTAGAAAAAACACCCAAAACTGCATCTTACCCACTAATTCAGGGGCAGATCAACACTCATCCTATGGTGGGCACTTGCCCAACCTAAATATTAAGAAAATTACACTTGTATAAGACATATGTGCTCTAAATCAACTTATATTAAATGTGCCATTATACAATCTCTTATTTTGTTATGCCCCATCTAAAACTCTCAGCTTTGAACTTTATCAAGGTAGTTTAGTGGTGACCATCTCAATTAAGTTCTAACACACCTAAAACAAGTTGTGTTAATTTATATTTCTAGTATACAAATTTGGTTTGTAGATTTATTTCCATTAAATTAGACTTTTTCTATGGAAAAATATTGCAAGTTTAAAAATTATATATGTTGAACATTTTAGAGCTTAACCTAGATAAAATTTCTGGCTCCGTCTCTACCACTAAACCCAAGACTCTAAAAAGTCTCAAATAACATAGGTTTAAGCACAAACCACCCACAACCGCACCCCTCACCAACACTAGTGTCTCTAATAGTCGGAGAACATTATTATTTATCTAAATTTGTTCTCACCTTATTTTATCTAGGGCTCATCTTCTCCTCTTTTTCCTTGTTGTTGTTGTTATTATTATTATTATTATTATTTGCTTTCTTGTTGAAAAGTTTTGAAGATTTGAATAGTTGTTTGAGACTTTTTGGGATTCTTGGGGTCCTGTGAAAAAAAATTATTGGGAATTTAACAAGGTTCATGGAGGCTAGTGGGAAAAGCCCAAGTTTTGATGGGTTTTGTGAAGTTTACCTTTGAAATTCCATCTTTGCCTAAGAAATCAAAGTTTTACTCAAATTTAATTTAAAAGCCACTCACTTCCAAAATCTTTCTTACATCCAGAAAACTTTAATGTATGTAAATCTATTTTTGTGCAGTTCATCTGATTAGTGTGCATATTATTTCGTCGTAAGCCGTTACATTTTTGCTGTGAGTTGCTACGTTTTGTCATAAGCCGCCAAATTTTGTTGCAAGTTTTGCTCTACCAACAACCAAAATATACATCGAAGATTTGAAAAATACTTCCATAGAATATTCTAGGTTTAAGAGTGTTGCTTCTTGATTGAAATGAAACAATGATTTAAAAGTACTCCTCTAGGCTATTTTGGATTTAGAGTGTTGAAGAAAATACTTTTGGAAAACTAAATAAATGAATAAAGGGGATACCAAAGTGAAAATAAGCCTAAAATAATGACTTAATTTCATATTTATGAGGAAAAAAAAATGATTTTAGTTTGGGTAAATATAAGATAACCCCCTTAACTTTGGACAATTATTGACGTACCCCATAAACTTTCAAAGTATCAGAAATTCCACTTAAGCATAGAGGTTATCACAAAGCCCACTATTGTACCTTTTTTAGATTTAATTAGAAAACCCCATTTAACTGTGAGAATTTATCAGGGAAGCACCTAAGCTTGATATTTCTAAAGTTAAGGGGGTTTCTGTTAATCATCCACAGCCAAGGAGGTCGCGAAAATGAAAGCAATTTCCAGAAAGCAGCCAAACAATCCGGTCAACAGAAAACAGTCCCATTCACCCGTAGTTCACGGCACGAGCGAAGGGTAAAATCGTAAATTACTACCCAACCCCCCCACGCCCCTTCCATATTTAAACATCTTGATTGATTTCACCTCTCCACACCCCCACCTCGCTCTCCCTCTACCTCCGAGCTATGAAAACGGCAAAACCCGACCCGAAATCGGGACCCGACGAAGACGAGCCCCACCCCAAAAGGCAAAAATTCGCCGGCAAAGATTCGCCGTCGAATCTCGATCTTTTCGACGCGCTGCCCGACGACCTGATCGTCTCCATCCTCTCCCGTCTCAGCTCCTCCGCCGACTCTCCTTCCGATCTCCTCAGCGCGCTCGTAACGTAATCCCCCCCACCCGCACTTTTTTTTTACCGTTTTTGGAAAGTTTTTGCCTCTTTTTTCATTTTATTTATTATTTTTTTGCTGGCAGATGCAAGAGACTGAATGCGTTAGGTTCGAACGCTTCGGTTCTATCGAAAGCGTCGAGGAAATGTTTGGTGATGAGGGCGAGGAACTGGTCGGAGTCCGGTGACCGCTTCTTGAAGCGGTGCTCCGACTCCGGGAATCTCGAAGCTTCGTTTACTCTCGGGATGGTGAGTTCACTTTTTTTTACTTTGAATCAGTCCCTCAAATCTTTTGTATTTGTAGTCAGCTCGATGCTTTGAAATTAGTAAATCTTTGGAGCCTTTGACGTAGTCCTCTACGTATTCATATTTTGCAATTAGTTCAAATCTTTTATGTTTTTTTATTTTCTTCCCTTAACCTTTCAAGATTTTGGGGATTCATTTGAAAATATGAAAGATGTTGGGGACTAATTTGGGAAAACCCTTTTTTGATTAGAAAACTTCAGCTTAATCCCTTACCTTTTTCGTATTTGCAGATCAGGTTCTACTGCTTGGAAAAGAGGCTGGGCGGTCTCTCACTGATGGCACGTGCCGCCCTCGGCTCGCACGCGCAGGCGCTGTACTCCCTGGCGGTGATCCAGTTCAACGGCAGCGGCGGTGACCGCATCGCGAAGAACCCAGGCGCCGGGCTCGTGCTCTGCGCACGCGCGGCGATGCTGGGGCACGTGGACGCCACCCGCGAGCTTGGCTACTGCCTGATCGACGGCCACGGCGTCTCGAAGAACGTGGCACGGGGGCGGAATCTTTTAGTACGTGCGAACGTGAATGAGATTGTCGGGCTCGGGTTCGGCTCGGATCCGAACCCGCATCCGGTGAATACGTTTCTGAGGGAGTGGTTCGGGTTCGGGTCGGGTGAGTGTGAGATGCGGATGTGTTCGTACGAGGAGTGCGGGAGGAGGGAGTCGAGGGGGCACGAGTTTCGGAGGTGCGCGGTTTGTGGGAAGGCGCACTACTGCTCACGTGCGTGTCAGGCGAGGCACTGGAGGGGGGCCCACAAGAGTGAATGCGTTGACATGTGGGCCCAAATATTGGGGGAGGGGGAAGATGAGTGATGCACTGACCTTTCCAACTTTCTTGATTTTGTCGTGGTTTCAGACCTTTTTTTGGCGGAAGAGAAATTAGTAGGTGTCGGTTTACGTTTTAAGTTAGTTCTAATTTTTGGTGTTGTTTTTTGAGTACAGATTCTATCAGAACACCTCTACACTAAATCGTTTACGGATTCTAAATCATTTACGGATTTTTAGGGGATTCATTTAGGAATTTTATCCGTGTGGTATAAACTAATCTTATTACTATGAAGACTATTCTCATAGGATCCTTAATTGATCTTATCGTGCGTCTAGACCTCACTAGTGAAACAAGGATTAGAGATCTTTTCGTAACCACTCTTTTAGGAGTGTGGCGGGTCTTAATTGTAAATAAAATAGATAAAATTTACAAACTAGCCCTTTACTCTGGAATAAGAACTCTGTTAGAGCCATTCTTATGGGAATTAGGTGGTTCGGAGTCTTGGAACATAAACAAAAAGTTCGTCAACTAACACCCTATCAACCTGTAGAATGTGTACTTAAGTAAGTATTTATTAGAGACTAATGTGTAAAAGGTGACACTAATGGCGTGTTTGGTATTCATGAAGGAAATGAAAAGTGAATCAAAAATTAGAAAATGGCTCCACTTTCATGCTTCACTTTCTCCAAAGAAGTTAGAAAGTGGATGCAAAGTGATGAGAAAGGCAAGTGAAAATGATATTTATTTATATTTTACATCTTTTAATTTTAGCATATTGTATTCTCTTTTTACTTTAAAATTTACTCCATGCTTCTTATTCTGGTGTATACAAGAGTCTTAACGCGGACGACTTCTAAGTTTTTATTCCTTAATTTCATTTTTAATATTTTCACTATTCTTCAAATAAAATAAAAAAACCTTGACAATTAAATGGATACTTTGATAGTGCCTAAATATGCTCCCACATGTAAAATAAAGAAAACCTGATAGCTTATCCTCTTGATTAGCAATAAACAGTCAAGAGTCAAGATCATGTAATTAAAAATACTATTTATTGAAGGGTTTTTTTTTAGATATTTATCCCTTGAATCATAGGTATTTTGATATTTGCCCCTTAAATCTCCATATTTTGATATTAACCCCTCAATTTACTATAATGTGTTAATATGAGGGGCTCATATCAACCATCATGGCTATTTGAGGGGCTAATATCAAAAATATGAAGATTTAAGGGGCTAATACAAATTGCTTATGATATAAGGAGCTAATATTTTAAAAACCCTTTATTGAAATATGTTAAATGCTGTATATTGAAAAACTACATCATTGAATTATAATAATAATAAAACATCCACTATATGCTTATAGGTAGCATCATGGGGTCAGAAGGAATGAATATGACATTTGATATTTTCTCCTTGCAACATAATATGTAAACAATATACCTTACATGTTTTTCCCATGTATCATATTTTAAAAAGTCTATTTTCCAAGACCACTTTCAATATAAACTAAGCAGTTCATGTAAAGAATGTTAAGGCCACGTCCGCCGCCATGTCAACTTTTCACATTTTCATTTTCTAGATTTTAAACAAAATTTCTAATAGAAAGTGAAAAGGAAGTACTTTCTTTATAATGTATTTTCTCTTCACTTTCTATTTTTTATTTATTTTCCGGTTGCTAAACGTGCCCTAACTGTGACAATAATAATTAGTTTATGGACTTACGATGTGATTACCATTTGTGAAAGATATTTTATGGTGTAAAATCTATCAGTAAATTAGAAATTTTTTTTGGATACTTTCAAGCTTTCAATGGATTTAAATCGGATTACCAGTGCTCCGCATAAAATGAGGTGATCTATACCATTTACGGATGGTTGGATAATTACTTTAGGAATTAGACAAAATAATCATTTACTGCTTAAAGTATTGTTGAACTCTCAAGTTGCCCTCTAAATTATCAATTTGCTTGTTTTCCCCCCTTAAATTATGTGTATTTGTTCCATGTAATTATTTTATGAGACTACAAACAAATATTCAATAAATTAATGACATGTTAGTTCTTTGTTGGCAATTATTGTATTCTTTGAAATCTAAAAAATAAAATTTTAATTCATAAAAAGGGTTAAAGATTTAAAAGTTTTGGCACAAAGTGGTTAAAAAAATATTTTTTTAGTTTAGTTAAAAAGGAGATAAACTGATAAAAACGCATGGATAAATTTTTTTTAAACACATGTACGTCATTAATGAGTTAACTATTGGAACCACATTGAAACTATAAATATAGTTTAAAGAGCAAAATAGATAAAATGAGAAATGATCATTTTATCCTTTAGGAATTTTAGCTATTTTTTTCGGAGTGCAAACCCCCCACTTGTACTGATGGAATTCCTAGTCATATTTCTTACCAATTGGTAATCAGCGCCAGTGGAAGGGGAATAAGAAAGCAATGCTAATCCATGGACGCGTGGAATGAAAGTCACTGCATAAACCAGTTTTAACCCCACAAAAAACAAAAAGAAAAGGGAATTTAAATTTCACTAAAACCCCCAATACTTTAGGTGCAGTGCATTTAAACAACGAAAATTTTGAAACTCTCGCTAAACTCTTGATGATGATATTGGGAATTTTAGAAAACCATCAAAGTGTTTTGATTTTTCCTTCTGCACTTAATCCCCAATTAGTAGTTTATGATTTTTTTAATATAATATTGTTTGCTTGCGAACTCAAAATATGAGTTGACATCTTTATAGGAGTTAAGTGCACAACAACAACAACAACAACAACAAAAAGACATTTTGGGTTTGTCTGAAATTCCCAAAGTTATTTCAAATGACCAAAATTAGTGGGCGCTTAGTGAAATTTACCCCGAGAATTGGTAAAGTTACCTGTTTATGAATTAAAAAAAAAGGAAAAGAATGATTGGAACATTGCTTACATTAATCTAAATTAATAAAGTTTCTTTTGTTTTTATAACGAGTAGCAACTTCTAAAGTAAAGAAAAGTGAGTGCTGTTGCCAGGAAAAAGTACAAATTGTCCTTGCCAAGCTTGCATATTTTTTATTCGCCCATGATGTGAACCTTCAAAAGGAGGAAGTGGACATGCCGAAATTAACTTGGCGTTTGGGTTTAAGTTGAGGAATTGGAGATATGCTTCTCTCCGTATTATTCCCTTAAATCTAGAATATTTTGACATGAACTCCTCTAATCATCGAAATTGTTATTACATCCTCTAAATCTTATTAGGTATTTCAAATCACACCCTCGTTATAATATTCATCCAATGTGCTAACCTTGATTAGATTAGCAGTTAATCATGGATAGTTATTTACTATTTAACCCCTAAAATGCGTTCGTAAGGTCAACCGATTGCTGGAAGAGAGGGGTTTTATTGGGATATGAATTTTAAACAAGGTCTAAACGGGATCAATTGAAATGGGTATGAATTTGGATTTGCATTTTAACAAAAAGATATAACCCGTGCTTCAAATGCAAAAAAGTTAACTTCTGAAGAAGATAGCTCCAATCAAATGGTAGCTATCTAGAGGGACTAATTTGGAATAACTCAAAACCTAATATCAACTACAGTGATCCGAGGGACTAATAATAACATATTGAAGAGTTTAGGCTTTCTTTTCTACTTGCCCGCAAATCTATTAAATTTGTTCCTTCTCACTCTCTGAATTATTTTTTAACTCATAATTCCTCCTAAACTAGTGAATTTATCTCTTGCTTATCCTCTAAACTATTTTCAGTCTTATTTTACCCCGTACATTACTACTTTCTTTCCATAATCCATTTAAAACGTCCACAACTAATAAATGAAAAGTAGTAATATATACTTAAAATGATAGTTAAAGGGATAAGTTGGGACAATTTTAATAGTTTCGAGGACAACATGAGATGAGAAATAGATTAGGAGGAGATTTTCAATAGTTTAAAGGTATATATAGGGATAAATTTATTAGTTTAGAGGCAAGTAATGTTGTGGAGCCAAGACTTTACGGGTGTGTTTGGATGGAGGTTAGA
This sequence comes from Asparagus racemosus, assembly GCA_037177215.1. NCBI lineage: Eukaryota > Viridiplantae > Streptophyta > Magnoliopsida > Asparagales > Asparagaceae > Asparagus > Asparagus racemosus. Next base: position 5,179,802 of record JBAKGM010000002.1, read on the forward strand.
GAATGAAAGTTAAAGTAAAATTTCATATTAATCTTGTTTGGGAGGGTTTTTTTTTTTTTTTTTGGTTGAGGGGTTCGAGAATGAAATGGAAGGTTATGGAATGGAAATCTAAGTAAAATTATAGAATATGGTAAGACAATTATACCTTTATGACATTAAAATCAATGGCTAAGATATATCCTCATCTTAATAACATATAAAGATTGTTATGGTCCTGGACATTTTTTCACTAATTAGCCCTTGAATTTCGAGAAGAATGCCAGCGCTTAAGATAAGAGAGTGAACTTAGGCCACACTAACCGGAATCCCTTAGACGACTCGAAAGTCTATACCGACCGTCCCCCTAGTCGACTACCTTCGTGAACGACGCGAATGGCGGTACTAGCCGTTCTCCTCGACTCTTCAGTCCACCGCCCTCTATAGAGCGACTCGGAAGACGAGACCATTTGTCTCCCCAGTCGACTACCTTCGCGGGCGACGCGAATGGCAGTACTAGCCATTCTCCTCGACTCTTCAGTGGACCTCCCCCATAGAGCGACTCAGAAAACTAGACCAATCATCCCCCCAGTCAACTACCTTCATGGGCGACGCGAATGGCGGTATTAGCCGTTCTCTTCGGCTCTTCAGTCGATTACCCTCTTAGATCGACTTGGAAATCGATACCAGCCGTCTTCTCACCCGACTACCCCGATGGATGACGCGAATGGCGATGTTAGCTGGTCTCTTCGACGGTATAACATTCCCCACTTGACTGACTCAAGTTCTCGTCTCCAGACGACGGCTATACGAAGTGTGGGCTGGACAGCGCGTCAGCATCGCATTAATTGAATTATCAGTGCCTTGATTCCCCCATCTCACATGATAATTAAGGCACCTTGAACTTTTCTAGCTGCGTGTATAACTAATCACATCCCCATTAATGCGGAGGGAATAGTACTAACTCCCGCTCCAATCTCCAATCGACACCTGTCAAGGCTGTCCGGCGCAACCTCCACTACATGTTTCTGTCCAATCATCGAGTCAGCACACGTAAGAATAGAGCTGTCTCATATTTTCGCTCAACACCAGCCGGAATGACCAAAGTACCCTCGACTCCCATACAAATAGAGAACTGGACAACGAACAAGGTAAGTAACCCTAACCCAAAAAACTTCCACTCAGATAACCTAACCTAGAAAGCTTCCACTCAGATAATATCTCTATTTCTTCTTTTTTTCAAAGAACTCATACTGACTTGATCGTCAGAGTGACCACCGGAGATTCCAACTCCGCCCCTTTTTCACAGGTTCCCCTCCAGAGCGAGAGAGACCACCGACGTGTAGAACCTCCAGGCATTAGGAGAGGAAGCGGACCCCACTCTCCTAAACTCTAATCCAACGAATGTTAGTGACTGTGTGATCCGAGCATCAACAAAGATATTTATGTAAATTTATATATATTCACTTCACTTCCTTTCTCTTTATTAGAACTTCCAAACAAGATAAAAAAATTTACCAACATTTTATCTTTTCACTCTTCTTCCCTGTCTTTTCTTTACATTATTTAACTTTCCGTCTCTTCCCTCAGTAAACCCCCCAACAAAGTGTAAGACACCAGTAAAGAAGAAAAACTATTAATGAGTATTAATGATTAGTGAAATAGTCTGCAACATACAAGGAATTTGACCAGTCAGCACTCAACAACATCAACCTTTTTTGGCACCTTTTAAATACGTGTTGGCTTAGGAAATAATTAAAGTAAAAGTAAAAAAAAGTACTTTGCCATTGCAATTTTTCCCTTTTTTTTTTTAAACAGAGTTTAAACTTGAATGTGGAATCTCCTATAGTTTTTAATCCACTGATTTACTAGTGATTGGTCAGATCTCTTGGCTTTGTGACGCATAAAAAAATAAGTAATTTTCTTATGAAAGTGCACGTAATCTTTTTAGGTGAATGATAGCATAATCTATCTTTACACTAGGCAATATCTGCAATTAACACACAATAAAAGGCAAAAGCCTGAATGACATCAAAAACAAAAAAAGGATTGAAGATGTAAAGGTACTTTATCCTTTAACTGATGTATACGAGAAAAGAATTTTTTTTATTTTTTAATTTTTTTGAACAGTAACCCAACGTTGAAAGATTGAAGATGCTCAAAGCTGAGTTTAATTGTCTATTGGTTTATTGCCTCCATCTTCAGTGACCGTTACTTCTCTCAAAATTCCTCTGTTTTTACAAAAATTACAAAGAGCTTTTCACGAGTTACTGTTCCACTAACACAAACTGTAGTTGCTTCCAAACTAATTAAGATCAGTGGGTTTTACAAACGAGTATAGTGATAACTAGACTATACTTTACAAACTACTCCTACACTACGGAACTCAAAAATTATTTGATGACAATCCTAGTTGAAGGACCCCACACTTCTATGTTTAGCGGCGTAGGAGTAGTATAGAGATCGTAGTTTAGTTATAATTATTGTGAATGTGAGGGGATTTTTAGTCCCACATCGCCCAAGTTAAAGGGGTGGAGGGGTTTGTTTCCCTATAAATA
>JBAKGM010000002.1:5182435-5225200 GCA_037177215.1 Asparagus racemosus
TTTTACTTACTATTCTTGTTTCCTTTGTGAGACGGGAATATAACTCAGCAGCTTCTCTCAGGAGATAACGCTTCCGCCGCGTGTGGGCGTGATCTCTGCGCCCAACAATTATCCTTTACGTAAATGTGGTAGTTTGGTCTACACTAGCTGTAATTTATAAAAGGCATATGTTTTTCTTAACAAAAAAGAAAAAAAAGGAGAAAAAGGAAAAATGAAAATTAATTTTAGATTTGGAACCTTTCCACTATAAAAAAAAGTGGAGGGACTACTACTTAATCACAACCGTGGATTATATGGGTGATGGTTATGATTTTTTCTTTAGTTGCAAATTAGGAATGAGTGCAAAATACGATATTATGGTGAATGTTTAATTTAGAATATATCACAACTACTCAATAAATAATTAATGATTGAAATTAAACATATGGTTTCTCCACTATTTTTTTCTGTAATTGAGAGGATCCAAAGTAGTTTAGATATGGATTTGAGGGTTTATCTGTTAAAAAAAAACTTTATCTAAAGATAAAATACTTAATAAATTTCACTCAAAAAGTCTCTTAACAAAAATCAAAGTACGGGAATAACTAATAGATCTGGCTTTGGAATTGATGGAAATGTGACAGATTAGCCAGAACAAGGAACAGGACTTTCCATTATTTTTGGAGGACTTCAGTGTCTCTCACATCCTAATTGAAGAAAAAAAGGCACGTGATTTTTTTTGGAGAATCTTGAGGCTTCATTGGTTGAAACACGAGTTTGATAACTTGTCACGAGCATTGTATGGTCTCCTTAGATCTGAGGGAGTGAATAGGGATCATTTAAGAAGGGCGATGTAAATTTGAATTTTATACTACCAAATAAAAAAATTTCAGTGTTATTTCGCTCCATATTATAAATGGCTAAGTTACCTGATTTGTATTTTCTGAAGGATCATCTTTCTAATATGGTAATAAATAAAAAATTCTTTCATAGGTGACATTGTGGTGTTAATATCAAAATTAATGTCAATTTGATTGTTTGTCTACTACTAAATACACCAATTTAATTATTTTTCTTATATAAATAATACCAATTTACTGTCAAGTATTTATATTATTAAGATAATGTCAGAAGAAACAGAGGCCATATAGAAAATATGATCCAACTAAAAATACCAATTCGGTAAATTTAGCCTATTATAAAGATAATTTATTTCTTATGGTGCTTCTAAGGCCACGTTTGTTTTTTGTCCCTGGACTAGAGGGTATTATATTCTCCGTACTATAGTACCGGGACTGCATTATCCTTGTTAATATTCAGACTAATATTCAGACTGCATTATCCTCAAATCTATAAAGTCTTGCAAAATGCCTGGACCTGAGTTCAATCGAATGTTTGTTTTGGCACAGATTAATATTCAGACTGCATTATTGTTAATTCTATAAGGTCTTGCAAAATGCTCCCTCTATTAGTATTTCAATTTAAAAACAAGGCCATGAATGGGTTAACTATTGACATAACATCTACAACTAACAAACTACCTCTCTTTTTGCTGTTTTAAATTTTGTGAACCACTATCTTTCGGTTAGAGTTATTTTTTAACCATTGGAGAAGAACTCAAGTGTGTATGCATTTTTTCAAGCGGGTTTTGTGTTAAAATCCATTAAGAAATGGATTGGGAAACATAATAGAGGGGTAAAATGGTCACTTTGCTTCAAATCGTTAGATTTAACTGAAAATTCCCCTTAAATCTAATGTGATTTAACTATTAGGGCTATTTTCCAAGACCTATAAGATTTGACGGAATAATATGCAATTTCCAAATTTGATGGACAAATGTGCAATTATTGGTGATTTAAGGGACTAATATCTTTAAAAACCCACATACATCATGAACCTTTGCTCATGCCTAGCTAAACTGCCATGAATATCCAGAGCAATTCACTAAACTGAATAAAGTTGAGATAACGTTATTTGCAAGAGTCATTTGAAGGTCTTTCTTGGTGAATTATCTTCCAAAACTTTAACCGGCATATAATGGGCAGGATCTCCTGGTGAAACTGAGTAAATGGAGCAGGACTGCCGCCAGAATTGTGCACGTAGCCTGAAAACTAATAATCAGAAACCACCGCATATTTTTTTTGGCACAAAAATAAACATCTAGACAGGAAAACTAAGCTTCGAAAACTAGAACCCAAAAAGGAAGCCGCTTGAAGCATTACAACAATTTATGATCTAGCTCCAAACTTTTCACAATATAACCACAGAAAAGTTTGGGCTGAAAAGTTAAACCATAATACAATCCCTACATCATGATACAACAACATATGAGTTACCAAAAAAGTAACATCAGATGCAGGTATAAGCCAGGACGAAACCAGCCCGAACAATTTCTGGGTGATCTGCAAAAATAGTTCACCTTTCGAAATCAAGCTAAAGACATGATGAAGCCATCACCTTTTCGCGGAGGTTAAACCTTTTAGCTATTATTGGCCGAACATCATCAACCCCAACCAGACTCTCCAAGAAGGGGAGTAGCGAAAGCAATTCCTGATCGTTACGGTCATCAAACCAGCTTTCGATTGGAATCCCATTCTCTAATTGAAACCCAAATGCCTGCAAAATGTAGCAGGATTGATTTGACAGAGGATGTCGAAACAAAGCAGACGACAACAAACATAATTTGTGATCTGCTTCAGTGCTTGTGAATATGAACATGCACTACTAAAAATAGGAGTTTAAATTAAAATTAGAGATAACCATCGATTTTACATGGGAGGATCAGCCCTTTCCATCAGTAGCAACATCATTATTTAATCTTTCCCATATAAGCCCAGGAGAGTTGGTTTCCAAGTCAACGAAAAACTATGAAAACTTAAACAAACGGCTGGTATCTTAGGTGAATCACCTGTAACTAATGCCAATATACTGGCAAGATTTTCATGGAAAAAAGGATTCCCAATTTCCTATAGATTTTAGGCTGTTTCGAGGACAGGTAAACTTTATAAAGTATTCCGATAAGAAACCATCTAGAAGGGGAAAGATGATAGGTTTGCTACATGAAAATACATCCAACTCCAAGTTAAAAGAATAAAGCCAAAGGACCATATTATGGGTACTCCAGAAACTGCTATGTATTGCAATAACTCAAATGCTTAATACCTCCATGAACACTTGTAAATTTAACAAGTTGAAAAGCTTAAAAATATATCAATAAAAAGCCTGTTATGTTCGTGAATATCTACATGTTTTTTTTATTGGCCTGTATTATGCATTAACAATAAACGCAATTTTCAATCAGGAAATTTCTCATCTTAACCCATTCTTCCCGACTCTGTATTGGAAAAAAAATTCATGACTAAATTGATCTAGAACTTTGCTAGGTTGCTCCTTAGTTGCAAGTTAAATAGTAGGATAATGCCCAAAGTCTTAATGAATAAGCAGAATTGGTTTATCACCTTATCCATTGTAATATTCGAAGCAACAGTATTTTATAGATCACTATTGGTGGACAAACTTCAGGAAACCCCAAAATTTTGGGATAAAGGCTTTGTTGTCGTTGATGTGGGAAGAGTGTACGAACTTCTTGGCAAACAACCTCTTCAGATGATAAAAGTCTAAAATTAAATGCAAAATGTAAAGTTTCCCACCTAAGAAAATCAGCAAAAACTTCAGCAATGCCATCCGAAAACCAATAAAGCAGTTGAAGTTACCTGAGGCGAGTTGTCGATGATGATCACACGCGACAAATCACGGCCAAGGATTGATAAATCCTTCAAGTAATTTCCATCCACATAGACACAAGAGTCACGATAAACACGGTGACGGAATATTCTCCTTTTAGGATCAAGGATGTTGAGAAGCCGTTCAGCATATATACTTTGACTGGCAGTGAATATGATGGTTTCAAATAGGCCAGAAACCCTCTCCATGAAATCCTTAAGGTAAGGACGACATCTAACATAGATTGTGTGCTCTCTGAGGTTAAAATTAACTGGAAATGTGAAGTCTGCATCATAGCATGGTTCTAGGGAGGAGTGCACTAATGTCTCTGCCACATTGAGCACAAAGGAAATTAGCAAAAATATATAACTATAACAGGGAATTATAAAAACACAATAAGATTTACACATGAATATATACACAGAGACACAAACGCAGAACAGAAGAAAAAAAGGTCATCCGCACCATCATAATGATAATTCTAGAAGCATGAAAGAACTAAGAGAATCCAACAACAAAAGAAAGAGAAATTACAATAAATAAAGATAAAATGATCTGAGCTTTATGAAATCGACTACAATAGATTTGCAGTCAGGTTCAATCCAAAGATTAGAAACCACAAGTTTGTATAGCAAAAGGAAATAGAAATAAGCCGCCGCCCCATTATTTTTCAACATGCTTGAGTCGTCAAATCCTTGGTTGCTTTTCCAGAAAATGGACTGAGGGCATACTCAACTAAAAATTTTACTTTGTATGAAGATGTAATGAGGAATTGACACTGGAAGAATGCAACATCGAATGTAATTGAGCTCAATTTCATCATTGAAAAGATAAAATACCCTACCTAAAATGTTTAATACAGTAAAATAAAGTACATAATGCCTAGGAGCGATTTTTCCAAAGACCAATAGGGAAAATTAAATTTAATGTATGCACTGATTACAATTTTTCCTGCTTTCTTAAAGAGCAAGAGAAAACTCTCAAGAACTCTATCGCAAGAGATTTACCACAAAACAAGCAGGAAATCACATGAAATCAATTGACGCAGCGCTCCGAAATAGCGAATACATCACAAATGTGAAAACATCAAGAGACAAGGCTTTTACTGTCACACAGAATGTCATGTTACCAGCATAGGAAATGATGAATATCATGTGCTAAAATAAATAAGATAATTAACTACAATAATTACCAATGTAAGGTTAAATGCACAATACCATCCAAGTCTAGAACTAGTGTGGTTGAAGGACAACTCCGTGTCTGCTTTGGTAGGAGCACAGGACGAAATTTTGGAACAACTGCTGACAAATCAGGCAAATCCTTTATAAATGTATATGGATCAAAATCATCAAACTCATCACTGTCATCTGGCTCCACACAATCTTCTGTTGATGTTGAATCTTGACTCTGTTCATCAACACACTCTAATTTAGAGTGCTGCATTGCTAGATATATAGCTGAAACTTCAGACGAGAGGTTACCAACAACGTGATATTTATCATCACAAGGTTTATATGTGTGATTTAATTCAGTACAAGTGACTCCAACAGCATTATTTTCTGTATCAGAAGTCTCAGATAGCCTATTTGTTGTATCATTATTCCTGCCAAATTTATGAGTAAATGTAACTTCCATTTCTGTTTCCAATGAGTCCAGCTTATTTTCTAATACAACCTTGTTATTCAAGACATCAGCTTTTGATCCCTCGGGCCCATGAACTGACTGAACTAACTGGCAGCCATGCGTAAAAATTTTCACGGAGTTTACTGCACAAAAAGGGAAAGAAAGAGTTAATACAGCATCCAAACATATATCTGTGCAGAAATCTGAATGAAACCTAAGATGAACATAGAAGGCAAATAACAAGTGAAAGCAGGAAATAAATATCACTGAAGTGATTGCCATTTAAGAATTTTCATATAAAATAAGGCCAGATATGGAGTATGACTTTGAAGTCAAAAGAGATATGTGCAGAAAGTTTCACAGAGTTTTCATGTAAACCATCCATAAAAATGTTGCCAAATTCATTGCCAATATAACTAGGCAAGAAAGCTCCATGGTGCAGAACCTTGAAGGCCAATTTTACATAGGTAAATGTATCTTTTAACTACGCAATTAAAGCACAGCTAAGAACTAAAAGCCTCAAAATTCCCAAGAGCATAGTCTAGGCAGATAAAAGAGATGATTCGATATACAGAAGTCACTAATTCAGCACAAAATGAGTGAACAGAAAAATCATATTATAGCCCCAGAAAATTTTAGAATCCGCAGAACATATTTTGAACTCACACGTAATTTAGTGCCATGGGTTGCCCCAAAAACCATGCTTAGAAAAGAAAGAATAAAGGAACTATAAAAACATACATATCTCTATGCATCTAAACTTTGCATACTACTGTTCTTGATGGAAAAAAAAAGTAAATACCTATATAAATGAGAAAGATATTTAGTAAAATTAAAGGTAAAAAAATTCCAACCTCTCAAGTGAAAATAAGAACATAAAGCCCCTAAAGTCGTGTCAATACTGAATTTAAGTTCATTAATGTACCAAGATAAAGAAATGTTGAGAATTTTCTGTGAAAAGAGATAAGCACGAGAAGCCCCTGTATTCTTAAATTCTATTTATGTATCTATGTGGATACAAGTATGGGCGGGGTGCATATGTGTGTGAATGTGTGGGTAGGCGCATTTGTGGAGTGGGTGAGCAGTTATTAACACCACCCAAAAGCTCGTGGCAGTAATATAAATGATTACAATTTTCAGTGTTTCTTTTAACAACCCCCAACCCCTTGGCGGACCCCTTTCCTCAATGGCGCAAGGCACATATGACTTTTAATGGCTTTCACCAACATGGAGATCTAACTGTAGAACAATCAAATTCAAAACCTACACACACACACACACACACACACACACACACACATACATATGATACCATGCCAATAGCCATTTCAACCAATAAAAGACTAAGCATTATGCAAGAACAACATATTTTATCCATTTTTATCGAAAAGATAATAATGAAAAGGAAACCTTCCAACACTAAGTCAGTTAAAGGCGAAAGCTTTGGAGAAGAATCTTGAGGAGCAAGGATAGAGATAGATAATAGACACGAGCTTTTGATGGAAGAGAAAAATTTAATGAAGAAATGGATGCGACTGACCATTTGAGGAAAGCTCGTGATGCGGGTTAGTGGTTTCACGATTTGCATTGACTAGATTTTGGTTATGGATCAAATCAGATTTGGATCCTCGAGTCGATGACTGGGTCACTCTTTATTTTGGATAACAGACAATGGAGTTTCAGAGTCTTAAATCGATGAAAGTAGAACTCTTCGAGAAAGAAATTTTGAAGAAGATAAGAAAAGGGGAACACAGAAATAGAGCCCTCAAATCAATCAATAGAAATAGATCGGATAGCAAAATGCTTTGAGAAAAATGTTGGGCGCTTTTATTTTCACATCAAAACAAAGTAGAAACTAGCAAAATGTCACCAATGTATCAGCAATACAGTGCAGAAAGTTGCATAATTGTTGCACTTCTGAAGTTTAGCCATCAACAAGGACAACCAATAAAAAAAGATCACACTAGAAAGTTTAGTAACAGCAGAGCAGATAAAAGATACAATATCAAACTAAGGCTGTCAAGTAAAAAATAGAAGACGGACAGTTCACATCTGGTTACGGCTATCAAGAGTTTATGACCAGGCAAAGGTAAAAAGATTCGGATCCTCTCCAATTACTTGGAGAGGGTCCTATTACTCTAATCCGCACCTTTTATCTCGTATTCAAAGGTCAATATGATGCCACATAGGATTACCATAACTAAACTAGTGGTTTTTACAAATATCATGTTGGATTTGGTATAGTTATTTTATTTTTGATATAATCAAATATTTTTAAAATTAAAAGGAAATCCTCCGAGATCCCTCCAATTAGAGGGTACTCTCTCCTATTGGCGGTAAACTAACGCGCCAAAGTTTTTGATGATGTCTGGTTTCCTTTAACCTTTCTTCTATTTGTTTCGTCTCTTCAATTCTTCTCCGGCTTCGCAATTTCCTTGAACCTTCCCCCTCATTTCTTCTCGTAGTCTTCTCCGACATTGATTTGCCATGTTTGAGGTGTTGCGGCCTGGAGAGGTGACCACTCATACAGGCAGGAAGTTTTCATTTCCTATAAATTGGTAGTTATGAGTCTTTACGAATTTTTTGTGATGTAGCCATGTATGTATTGTTATCGTGCTTCACATAGCATGCTCTTAGGTGTAACTTGGTTTGTCTAGAGATATGGCATACTAACCGATGCATGGCACTTATATTATGCATATAATTACTGCAAAGTAGCGATCAAGCCAATAAATAAATAAATAAATAAAGTAGCACATCAAAAGCAAAGCATGTAAACTGAGAGTTTGACTTGTACTAAAATGATTCCTGAAATAAAATTGTTTGATCGCATTCTATTGTAGGAATAACAAAAAAAAGGAAATGACTGACAAAAAGAGGTTAATGGGAGAGTTATTTTTAGAAGTATTCTATTTTATTAAAAATTAACTAATTATACCAACTTCACCATGGTATTTGTAAAAACCACTAGTTTCGTTATGGTAATCCTATGCGGCATCATATTTACCTTTGAATATGAGATAAAATGTGGGGATTAGTGTAATTGGACCCTCTCCAATTACCACCTAATTGGAGAGGATCCGAATCCAAGGTAAAATTACAAGTGTAACTACTAAACAGCTACAAAATAAATTGTGAATAGTATAGAAATATCCATGAATAAATAATCAACTTGGACTTTAAATCTTAAACACAACACAGCTACATACTGAATTAGATACCTTTATCAGCAACTTCCCCGCAACTGTCTTTAAGATGATCCTTAAGATGATGATAGGCGGAAGAAAATATGGTGTCTGATACACATTCTGTAAGTTTTTCCTCGGACCTCTGCGACAAAAATCAATGAAAAAGGAAAGAATTTGATCAACGCATTTTCGGAAGAACCAGCAAGCCCTAGAAAGCAACAACTATGAAAGTGACATAGAAAGTAGTAAAATAAGTAAATGAGAGTACGGACGTTGAGCTTTAGGTACTAGACTTATCAAAGCAAGCGCATCAATGTACTAAAGATGCAGCAAATGCTTTTAAAGAAATTTATTGTTGCAATTAGAAAAGCAAGCAAAGTACTAGGGTGTTTAACTTTTTCTTCTTTAGGAGGTTCTTTAGGGGGTATTATTCATTCTGGATTGTTGATTTGAAAAGGCACAATTGTCCATGAATTTGATATTCTTGGTTTGGGACCTGGACTCGAATTTATGGTTAGAGCCTCGAACTCTTGGATTGGATTTTGAGTAAAATTCTTGAACTTTTGCTTTGGATTCATAGATTGAGGGTCGGATTCTCGGACTAAATTTTAGATTCGTGGATTATTAGCATTAGAAGTTTCAAATTAAATTATCATGCTAACAGTAATTATTAAGCAAAATTGAACATTAATTTGAAGAAACCACTATCATTTCGATTAATGGATAACAACAACAAAATTGAATACATCTTGTAATCCATTTAAGCAGTTCAAACGATGCCACATAAAAGAAGATAACTAGTATTCAAGAACATAAATGAAAATAACTAGTGTTCAAGTATATAAAAGAAAATAACTAGTGTTCAAGTATATAAAAGAAAATAACTAGTGTTCAATCATATAAAAAACTAATTTGTATATTTAAATATGTAAATATTAAATATATTATTTTATATAAAACATTTAACATTAAATATTTGAAAGATTTAACATTAAATAGTTTTATTATTTACTATATTAAGATAAGATTTAAATATTAGATATATTTAATATTTATGTATTTAATATATTTCATATTTAGCATTTAAATAAAAATGAAATGTATGTAATATAATATTAAATATTTATATATTTAAGAAATGTTAAATTATAAACATATCTAATTTAATATTAAATATTAAATATATTAATTGATTAAATAGTATTAAATATATTTCATTTTAAATGAATTAAATAAATTTTTAGAAGTTGATTACAAATATTTTCAAATTAAATACGTTCAATGTTAATATATAAATAAATTAGAATTATGGAATATTTAAAATTAAATATATTTAATTTGAAATATATTAAATATTTAAATATGTAAGGAGAAGAGGAGAGAGAAAATTTACAAAGTAAGATCGCAATCCACCAATTTTAACTTGGACTTTCTCTTGAAAATTTCTCATTAAACTATAGAGTTGGAATGGAATGTGGATTTTGAACTCCTAGTCCTAATAAGTAAACAATCAATAACACCTTAAATTCAAATCCAAATCATAGTCCTAAACCAAAAACATATTAAATTCAAATTCAATTCCTAGTCCTAACCCAATAACACCTTAAATTCAAATCTGAATCCTAGTCCTAAACTAATAAAACTAATAACACCTTAAATTTAAATCCAAATTCTTTTCCAAAATTAACACCCTAAATTGAAATCCAAGAAAAAATCCGAGTCTGAATCAACAATACTGAACCACTAACCCCCCCCCTTTCTCGCTTGTTTAAAACCTCAAATCAGCATCTCAAACAAATGAACAATATTAGACTGTTGTACACCTCCGAAACTTGTTTTCAAAGTTCAAATTTTACACTAATAATATGTAAATTTTTTATCCGATGCCTAACTCAGAAAACCAATTTCACTAACATGAAAGCAAAAAAAAAAGGATCCTAGGTAAAAGATTAAGCCACACAGTATGTATCGAGGAAAGACCTACAATTGTGATGAAGCTGCCTACTAACAGTATGTATCAAACAAAAGAAAAAGCCTCAAATTATAGATGTCTTTCTTGCAGCGTCTAATACTTCTGAACAAATCAACAGCACTTGTGACACTTTTGCATTGTGCATTGCTTATTATTTATTTACTAAATATGGAGGGAAATAACTAGACAGTTTCAGACTTGGTGGATACATGTGATACATCATCGAACTTATTCTAAAAATTTTAGACATCAATATGCATCAAGTACGTGTTCAAGACATATCAAGAATAATAAAAAAATTGGTTACTTAAACATATAGTTCAAAGTTCAATATTATTTGTGGATGATTTTAAAGAATAAACCCCTTTTATATTTTGTTGTGAAAAATGATCTAGGCAGATGTCTCCATTTCTAATGATCAACCCCCCAACAAAAAAAAGCTAATGGGACCCCTAACCACATTCAACTAGTTTACTCCGCTTGCAGGTGGGTGCCCCCACTAGATAGATGTTAATTTTTTTTTCATTTAATTTAACTTTTGACTAATGCCATTTTTTTAAATTTAGTTTCTTCCTCTCCCTTCTAGTCCCCCTCCCTCATGCTTTTATCTTGTTGTTGCTACTCCTCTTTTCTTGTTGTTTATATGTGTTCTGTTGTCATTGCATCTCCTCTTATCTTAAAAGTTCGTTATGATAACTAAATTCAAAGAATCTTTTCAGCCATTGTGTCTGACTTGCACCAATGCCTGGATTTAGTTGTTCAATTTGCAATCATGATGTTATCTTGCCCTAGAGAAGGTACCGTAAAACCTACATACCTTTGTTAAGAAGCCTCAGGCACTCCTAGTTTGAACATATATGAGATCTACTTGAAGTCATATAATTTAGAACAACTGGATAGGAACGAGATTCTCCTAGAAAATATAAACTTTCACATCATTCAGTAGGAAAGGTAAACTTTCACATCCTTTAGTAGGAAACGTCAAACCCTTCCCATTTTGAGCCTACATGAAGTTTACAAAAAAGCAAATCTTATTATTTATAACGATTGGGCCATGAGGATGCCTGGTCTCAGTTGAACCTACTACAGCCTAAACAGCAGATGGCAAGGGTGAGTTTGATCAAAGTTACTGGATACACGACAATGGTTGTTAGTTACACAATATAATGTTCTTTCGTATGCAAACCTGAAGTAGGAAGGGTGTCTAGGAGTATGCAATCTCACTATAATTTTTGTAATATATAGATCTTTCAAATGAAATCAAATCCTAACAACCTCAATAGATTAAGGTTGGTCCTTTATCTAAATGACTCTGTGGCATCCTCTCTGTGAATAATTCGAATTGAGAACAGGATACTTTTAGGCTTTTAGCACATAAAAAGTATCATACGTCACACATATTGGATTGATGAAGAAAAGAAATTTGTCTGTGAGACTAGGATCCTTCTAGCAAGCAAGCTCACAAAGCATGATTGAGACCGACAGCACATGCACAGGAATTTTTGCCAAAAGGAAACAACACAAAGTAACTTTCGACTCATTACCTCATCATGGTGTAAAACAAAGGCAGAACTCAACTCTCTTGTTTCTTCTACATCTCTAACTTTAGTCGTGCGAGGTCCAGCTGGAAGTTACAAATCAACATTTTTTCAATCATTACGATGTAACATAAAATTCTACGAAATTGCAAATAACATATTTCAAGGTATAAAAAGATTGTTTCCTTTTAGATACTAACAAAATATGTAATTCATAAACTGGACTATAAATATTCAGATAGCCTAGAGTTGGTAATTGTAATGATACATAGCATTACATAACATCATATAAACAAAAACATGCTTTTTGATATTCTTCTCCAAAATAAAGACATTATCATATACATGCAAATGGGCACTATGGACCAGATGATAAATTAATTTGCATCATCAATGGTTCTAAAAGTGATCAAATGTGTACCAATTTTACTTTAAAGACATATTCATTAAAGTCTATAAATTTGTTAGTAATCATGAATTTTAGCACCAGCAAATTATTTGACAATGGGTTAGAATGACTAATATTTACGAAAGAGATTAAAAACACAACGCCTACAGCTATAAATTCTCTGTCACGAACACTCAAGTCAGCGGTCATATGGAGGCCAGAAGAATGAAAACAATTACCAGATTTTTGTTTTTTCGCAGACGTAATCAGCTCTTTGACTTTACTTTCAGCAACAACTGCCACCTTCTTCTCCTGTCTACAGAGTTTAGGACTAGCATTTTCATTAGAACCATTCCTTGCAACAACCTTTTTCCTTGTGTGCATCGCTTAGTCAAAAAAATTCACAGTAATCCCTTCAGAATAAAGACCAAACTTTTTAATTTTCCTGCTTCTATCTTACCTAGCAAATAGAAAACACAAAATTTAGCGGAAATTTGAAACTTACAGAGTAAAATGCATTCAAACAAAGTAAATGCAACCGGTTACACAATGCCAATCATCAGAAATTCGAAACCCTAAATTCCAATTTAGGGCGAGTTAAAAAAATCAATAAACCAGTAAAGGTAGCAAATTGAACAAAGACCACAAACAGTAAAAACCCTAGAGTGATGTACTGCAGCTTCGATCGCATAAAAACAGTTTTTTTTCCCATCAAAATCACGAAATGAGCAAAGAATTACTCACCGGAGACGCAATCAAAACCCTAAATCGACGAGGAATTGAAACCCTAAGCCCCTCGAAAAGAAAAAGCAAGGGTTTCTCCCCTCTCGCTCGCTCTCACTCGAGGAGAGAGAGAGCTCCGAGGGATTTGTGATGGATTCTAGAGAGAGAAAGAGGGATGACGCAAAGAAAGAGAAGAAAGAGGGAAGAAATGAGTAAATTATTGCTGTTGGGGGTTTATATTCCAGATTCTGGCCCTGAGAGAGTGACGGCAAGGGCTTTGAGATTCGTGCCGCTTGACAACACGCATTTTGAAGTCCTCGTGTCCCGGGAATTTGAAATTTGAGGGCAGAAATTTTGAGGGGGGAGCGGACGTCAAGGGGGGTTGTGCAAATTGGATTGGATTTTTGAATTTGGGATACGGGTAGAGTCTGACGTGTCAGGTGAGACCGCCACGGCAGCGGGGACCGTGTACTTCAGTAAACTGACGTCAGCGACCGTGGCCTTTGACCACGTTATCAGACATAGGGGAAATTTCCATATTATTCCAACATATCTTTCATATTTTGATTTTAGTTCCCGAACTTCTCATAGTTTGGGTTAAGTCCCCAAAATTTTAATTGTTATGAAATTATTCCTCTAAGTCTTCATATTTTGTAATTAATCTACCATATCTTACTAGTGTTTTTAAATTAGTCTCTCTTGTTAGGACCAGGCAGAAAGAGTCTAGGGAGTAACTTCAAGATAAAGCTTTAGGAGACTGATTTCAAAATATAAGATCTCGAGGACTAATTTTCAAATAATTAAAATGTTGGTGGATTTTTATTTTGAAAGTATGACAATATGGGGGACTAATATTGAAAAATCCTTAATTATGAATGTAGTTAATGTTAGCTAATAAGCTTCTTGCTGTTTAGTGATTTAAAAATATAACTAGCTGTTACACGTGAAGTATGGAATTAATGTTAATATTCTTGTATGTAAATTAAAACTTAAAATGAAAAGAAGAGCAGTGAGAAAATATGATTTTTGAGAGAGAGGGCTGGAGAGAGAATATAATCTAATTAATGACTAGTGAAAAAAAAATATTTTCAATGTAAAGAGGGTGGTGGATTAAGACGAGTTTGGTGGGAAAATAAAGCATTAGTTATTAATTACTAGAGCTCTCAGAATCTTCCAAATGGCAAAAATATGTAACGAGGCTTTTACGTTATACACATAGTATGATATAATTTTAGTCGTAAGTGTGTAGAATCCATTGATGAATTTTGATTTAAGATTTTTTTTTTTTATTTTTGTTTTGGGTTACGTAGGCATTTCTGGTTGATTCATGCTCTTAACATGCTGAGAATTTGATCATATTTGTAATTGAGATGCATATGAATATGAGTTTTCCTCCCTCGCATTCATGTATATCTATGATAGGTATATGCAAGTGATTAGTGGCATGTCTAATGAGCGTTGCATGTTTATTTCCCAGGAATGCGAAGTCAGATTGAGTCTAAGGGGCTATTTGGTTGAGAGTTTTTTAGGGTTGTAATACTGCATGTGTCAACCCGCTACAGTATTATAATGTAACCAATATTGTTTGGGCAAAAAGGAGGGTTGACGTGGCGGCTACTGTAGCTGAGTTGACCGCCCCCTGTTAATTCTCAGCAAAATGCTATGTTTTGATGGAGTTATTGTAGCAGTCGGGTACAACCAAACCACATGACTCTGCATTAGGAATATCCAAACAGACCCTAACATTCCCTGATCTTTATTTTATGTCCCTAATCTCATAGGTTAACTCATCAAAGTATTATAGTTATTATTTTTAGACTATAACATATTTGGAGGAACCACAATGAATGCTCAATAGAGCAGAAAGAATGTCTACAAGAGCTTGATTAGTTGAATGAGTTATTACAAACGGATCTTCTTAATATCACCCAATTGTGAAATGGATCCTGTATAGTTCTACTTTTGTGTACATTGAATTTTTTAAAATCTTAAAAATTGTTAAATATATTTGAGGAGTTGGGAAGAATCCCTACAGTATTATTGGTGAGGATAGACCATCAATTGCTTTTTTTTAAATTTTAAAATAGTCGAAGAAGTTCACAATAAACGGGTGTATTTGCACCTATGTCAATACTACGAGGGTATTCGCCACAAACAGAACCACTAAAATCTATTCGCAATTGGGTGGTACTAAAAGGGATCTACTTGCAATTAACCCTAGTTAAAATATCAGGCTAAACGCCTCTTAGGAATATTAGGTTAACATTTTATGGACTAATCCGACTTAAGTTCCTATCACCAAGCACAGGTCAATGTGTCGCTTGGTTGGGGCCTGAAATCTTACTCAATTATCCGACGGAGGTTCAAGTGGCTATTTTTCCTACTAAAAAGGGTTATTTGCACCTAAGTTTACAACTCTTATTACTTCGATAATATACTAAAGTTTTTATTCTACATTTTGATACCCCAAAAGTCTAGACATCTTTAACATTAATACCCAATTGTTTGGTGTTTTAAAACCCAAAAAATTAAGTAATCTAATTTAAGTATATCTCCGTTCATTGATGTTTATTTTTTTTAATTGCATCACTTTACTTAACACGTGAGTCATCTAGGACAATAAAATTAATAAATTTTCTGTGCACTTCTTCATCCTCATTTTATTTAGATACTCAATCTTACTAAAATCCTAATAAAATGAAGGGGATAAATAGTGTAAAGGGGTCATGTTACTTCATCATAAAGATACTATGTCCTAAATGAATTATATGTAAGCACACGATAGATTTAAAAGAAACAATCATATCATATCATATCATGCTCACTTTAAAAGTACGAGTTTAGGAAAAGCTTTCTGTGGTCATTATTACCCTTGACTAATTAAATATTTCATTTAAATTTTAATCTATCCTAATCCCACGTAAACTACCTACAACTCAATAATAAAAAAAGATTAATAAAATACATAAAACAGCTCCGCGGTATTAGTTTGTTAATGTATAGAACTAATATGCTATAATATATGAAGTATTACAAAAAACCCCAAACAGTTTTAAAAATTGCACAAAATACCCTTAAAAGTTTAAAATTACACAAAACATCTAGACGTTGTAATTTTTTTTATATCATATCGTACTCACTTTAAAAGTACGAGCTTTGGCTTTTCATGGTCAATATTACCCTTGACTATTTTGAATATTTCATTTAAAATTTAATCTATCCTAATCCCATGTGAACTACCTACACCTCAATAATTTATGAAAAAAGAGATTAATAAAATACATGAAACAGCTCCGCGGTATTAGTTTGTTAAGGTAGAGAACTAACATGCTAGAATATAAGAAGTATTAGAAAAAACCCAAATAATTTAAAAAATTGCATAAAATACCCGTAAAAGTTTAAAATTACACAAAGCATCCAGACATTTCAAAACTTAAAACAACAAATATGAGATCTAAAAATTAACACCAGCCTCAAAAAAATTTAAAATTTAAAATTAACACCCTCAATGTTTTAAAAACTATAGAAACACCCTTAAAAGTTCAAATAATAAAAAAGCACCCTAACATTCTGAAATTTCAAAATTTGCGAACAATAAAGATGAATTCAAGGGATTACCATCAGGCACCTAAAATTTAAAGTTTGTGAAAAATAACCTCAAAGTTATAAAAATTGTAAAAAAACTCCTTCAAAAGTTAAAAATCACAAAAAACCCTGAAATATAAAAACTTTTGGGAAAAGCTTTCCGTGGTCAATATTACCCTTGACTATTTTTAATATTCATTTAAATTTTAATCAATCCTAATCCCATGTGAACTACCTAAAGTTTAATAATTAAAAAAAGATTAATAAAATACATGAAACAGCTCCACGATATTAGTTTGTTAAGGTAAATAACTAATATGCTATAATATATGAAGTATTACAAAAAAATCAAAAAAGTTTCAAAAATTGCACAAAATACCTTTAAAAGTTTAAAATTACGCAAAATATCTAGACGTTTCAAAACTTAAAACAACAAACATGAAATTTAAAAATTAACAGCAGCCTCTGAAGAATTTAAAATTTGTAATTAACACCCTCAACGTTTTTAAAACTATAGAAACACCCTCAAAAGTTCAAATAATAAAAAAGTACCCTAAAATTCTAAAATTTTAAAACTTACGAACAACAAACATGAATTCAAGGGATTATCATCAAGCACTGAAATTTTAAAGTCTGTAAAAAATAACCTCAAAGATATTAAAATTGTAAAAAGCTCCTTTCAAAAGTTAAAAATCACAAAAAAAAAAAACTAAAATATAAAAACTTATAACTAGTAAATATCAAATCTGAATTTTTTAGCAGACTGCGAAAATTTTGAATTTTATTATAAACAATCTGAAGTTTCAATAATTATAAAAACACCCTTAAAATTTCAGTTGTAAAAAATGTCCTGACATTTGAAAACTTACCGCCAAGACATGAAACATGAAAATTATAAGCACCCAACTTAAAATATAAAATTTTCAAAAAGTACTCTCAAAGTTTCAAAATTTTTACAAAACACACCGTCAAAAAATCAAAATCACAAAAAAATGACTAAAATTTCAAAACTTATCAAAGAAAATGGTAGTTGCTTGGTATTCTTTCATTAAGATATACAAATTTAACATCTAATCTAAGGTTTTACTATCTTTTTTCAGCATCTAAATGTAGTCTAATTTTATCGAAAAAGATAAATATGAAGAAGGATTGATAACGTCTCAATAAAAAATAAAACTGAAGGAATGAAAGACATTATTTTTTGAATATTTTATAGAATAGTTTTTTTGGAGTAAATTAGGAATATTTAGAAGGGATTTTTGTAAACATTTTTAGTGCTTTTATATACTTATGTGAATGCTTTCATCATATAAAAGTGTACTAGAGTTAGCATTAATCTTTAATTTATGATTTTTAAAAAAAAGTCTATCAAGGATTAGGAACAAATTTAATATTCTCTTTTGTATTATTTTAGCCCATTTTTAACCAATCATCTTGTTTTATTAGCTTTAATTATTCATCTTCCTTTTAGAATGCTATTTTTTGAAGTGTTTTTCACTTTTGCAACGCTATACTTTCTCAGGTCAAGCTTGGTTTCATGTCGGTCTTAATAACATGATAATTTAAATTGGTTTTGGATTACATTTATTTCCTGTCAATTCAATTATCAACATGAAAATTTAATTGGGCGTAGCTCATTTAAATGAGCATTAAAGAAAATAAATAATCACAATACTAAAATTTAGAGATATAAGTATGCAAAACCATCAAAGTGAAACCGAGGACCAAATTTCAGTAAAAAAAATAAATCAAATATACTTAATCATGGTATTTAACCACATGCATTGCACATGCATAAAACCTAGAAGTAAAATGAAAGGTACAAAAGTTGAATAACAGGGGAATTTGGGGGTACCAAAGTGACAAACAAAACTTTAGGGTATCGAATAAAAATTACGTAAACTTTAGGATATGTAAGTAAAAAGCATCATACAAAATTGCAAGTAGCCTTGCTACGAGTCCACTCCTTCAGGCCCTAAATTCCCTCTCTTGATAAAAAAGATCAATTTTTTCCCTCAAAATTTCCCTTTTATTTTCATTGATTTGATCATTCGAAGCAATAATGGAGATGCCTCAAAACGATTTCGATCGCCTCATCTTCTTCGAGGCCGCTCGCAAGGCCGCCGAAGCCGCCTACACCAAAAACCCTCTCGATGCCGATGTAAGCTGTATCAATCTCTCTAAATCTTAGGATTTCGCAAGTTTTATGGATTTTTTGGGAAATTTTCGACTTCATTAACCCTAATTTTCTCAGACCCTAACTCAGCTTGTTGCAAATTACTCGTCCTTTTGAATATTGAATCCTGTGTCCTAAAGTTCAAAACCCTAGGTCGGTTCTCTTCTTTATTTTATTAATAATTTAATTTTTTTTGGTTAAAGAATCTTACACGGTGGGGAGGAGCGCTTCTGGAGCTGTCGCAATTTCAGAATGGGCCTGATTCTGTAAAGATGGTGACAGGTAACTTTGTGAAGAAAAAAGGAGAAAGTTTAGAACTTGAAAGTTGAAATTATAATAAATGTAACTGCATAAGTTTTTCTTTTATAACTAGAATCTGTTTCAAAGTTTGAGGAAGCCTTGGAAATTAATCCGAGGAAGCCAGAAACTCTGTGGTGCCTGGGCAATGCCCACACTTCCCATGCGTTCTATGTGCCCGATAATGAGGAGGCAAAGATTTACTTTGCGAAGGCAACTCGATGTTTTCAGCAAGCAGTTGAGGAGGTAATATTGTGTTCTAGCTTTTTTAGATAGTTTATAACATATTTAAGGGATTACGAGTAATTTAAAAAAATGTTCTTTTTTTAGGAACCCGGAAATGAGCTGTATATTAAGTCCTTGGAGATGTCATCGAAGGTAATAATCTCCCAATGCTTCCCCATTGTCAGATATGTTATCTTTTCAAAAATTTTTTGTTATGGAATCATATTTACTTTCACATTATGAGACCTTTTAAAATGTGCAAATGATTATATAATTTTGCCAATGTGCAGACTGCCCTGGTTTTCCCTAGCATTTCCCCCTGATTGTTGATTATTTAGTGTCCTGTAGTATTTAAGGTTGTGGGTTTGTTTTAAGGGTGAAATATACATACATGTTGTTATGAGTCATTTTGGAAAGGTGGACCGTCCTCTTATTAGGGCTAGAAATATTATTGAAGTAGGACGGTGTTAAATAGTAGTGATATGTTGGCAGGAAATCTTGCTTTTATGTTTCATCACAATGTAAGTGGAGATGTATGAATAAGCACCTTTAGATTTTAGAACAAGAGTTATAATCTTATTACTGTTCTCTAGTTCGTGCTTAAGTGTCTGAGTTATGTAGTTTTCTAAATAGGAAAAACATGATGTTAGGGGCTCAAATCTTCAATGCACCATAGTGCACAAGAATATATTGGAAACAGGAGATATAAAATTCATGTTATGTTCTTCTGAAACTCATTGTTTAAGGTGTTTAAGTCATTTAAAAGTTTTCTTGCTTGCAATCTTTGGTCATCATGACTTATATTGGAATCATGGACATGATTATAGTGAATAGTGGGTTTTCAGCTATTGCATGATTATTCATCTATGCAAAGCCTTCCTCCCACAAATTGAGATCTCCTAGTTCTTATGATTTTCCGTGCTTATTAGCAGAATTCTACCTCTATCTGAGCCTATCTCTTACATGTTTCTCTTTGTGGTAACTAGTAAATGGTTAATTTTAATGATATCAAATTATGCGACGGATTTCAGACCTTGTTATTATTATGGGATAATCCTGGAAACAATCTTAATCATTTATAGACAGCTTGGTAAAATCTTATGAAGCACTCTGCTGGGACTTTTGATTTCTACCTGCTGTTCGATTTTAAATGAACCTACATTTGGCTGTTGATGCGTGCTTATTTGGAAAAATCTGTGTAAATGTGGCTTGATGACTTAGTTTGAATTTAGTTTTTTTACACAGCCATGACATCATTTGTTTAATGGGATCGCTGACAGATTTTAGTCCAATTAATTAACTATTATGACCTCCCTTAAAATAATATTCTTCTCAAAGTTTAGTTACCCTTTGTTTTGGATGTGTCTTGGACAAATAAGGGCTTGACAGATTGGGTCTTATTCTGTCTCTGTTCAAAGGGCAGTTTTGACACTGAAGTTGGTTAAAACAAAGGAAATATATGGCTGTTTTATAGAATCTTGACTCATCCCTTTCCTTTCTGTGATATTAAACATGCTTACCTTTTCCTTTTCGTGAGAATTTGGTTTCTTACTTTAGAAGTTTATAATTGGCGACATTATTTTTATGTCTGTTTCATAGAAATAAACATTAGTTAAACTGATGTTCTTCTTGAAGTTCTCCTCATTTTGTCTTCTAAGTTCTTCTCTACTGTTAATTTGTATCGTTTCCCCAGATACTTAGGTTAATTTTCTGAAGTTTGGCTCTGAATCAATTATTTCTCGTAGAAGCTCTCTCAGAATTTAGAACCAAGACCCTCTTCTAAAGACCTTTATCTAGAAATAATCTTGCATATAATTACTTTTATCATCAAATTTGCGCATCATCAAAAATTGACTTCTGCTTAGCTAATACAGGGTTTCATAAAGTCTTTCCTTTCCTAAAGTAACCATTTGTATCCTACTATGTCCAATTAATTAACTATTATGACCTCCCTTAAAATATTTTGACATGCGTGCACATGCTGTGACCATTTCAAAAAGTCTTTCATGATATCATACTTTAACATTGGATAGCGGACCTGAAAGAAGCATAAACATATTGAATTTGAGTCACAATAAGTTGTATTGATGCTATAAAAATTCAATAAATGAGTAGTGGAGTTTGAGGCTCATGTTCGTTCTTTTTTTTTTTGATGGGAGAGATTCAATATTGTGTATAATCATTATGGAGCAACAAAGTCATTGATGTTCTAATTTGCAGCATGAAATAGAAGATGTTGTAAGGAGTTTAATGGAAAGGGAAACCTTGTATGATAGGTAGGACTTGGGGCCTTTGCTCCAAAGGCCAAGGCTCGATCTGTGTCTATGGCATGCCTATCCCAATTTTCATTTATTAGGCATTTCAACACTTATGCTATTCACCTGAGTCTGGACTACAGAAAAAGGGGGAAAAAAGAAAACAAAGAAAGAAAGAAGAAGAATCCTTTTGCAAACCAAAGGAGATAGAGGACATCATGATTTTTGACCATTCAAAGGGTCAAGAATCCACCCTTTGAGTGGGCAAAAATTGCGATGTCCTCTATATCCTTTGGTTTGGAGTTAACCCAATCTTTTCCAAGCTCCCAGGAAGAATAGCAAAATAACCTACCTTCATAACATCTTTATGGTGTTTGTAGGCTTATGAAAAAGAGACTGACTGCCCCGGTGCCTATGGTGATCGCGGGAAACTTGATGGCGATAGTGGCTGCCGATGCTAAAGAAAAAGAGAGAATAGAGGAGAGAAAGGAAAATCTGGGGTTTAGTTATAGTTTTTGAAATTTTACATTAAAAACTGGGATAATTTGAGAGTAGAACTGACTCTCATTTATGTATGAAGGGTAAAAAGTGGGATAATTTTTCTAATTATCCCAGTTTTGTATTAGCTCTGCTTTACAAGCAATCATAAAAAATTATCTCATTTCTAGTACTTATTGACTAACACTAAAAAAAACCTATTGTATAAGTTATCCTACTTCTAGTTTTAGTTTTACTTATCATGATTGATAAGTTTAACTGAGAATTTACTAATTGTGTTTTTGCACCGTACAGAGTAGCTTTTTGTTGTGCTTCAAAGAGAATAATCCCACATCAGTGGTTGAGTAGATAATTGAGTGGTTTGTAAGTGAAATCGTGGAATTCAAGTGTAGTATCGGCTAGTTGATTTTGTTAGTGGTTTGAGCCAGACAACGTGCTACACTCAGTGGGTTCCACGACTTACATCGTGCCAATGGGCTTGCGGGCGAGGGGCGTGACAAATGGTATCAGAGCAGTTTGCCAGCCGGAAGTGTGGAGTAAGTACTATGCAGGGCTAAGTGCTACATTACGTGAGCGCGGTGGGAGTCACCTCTAGAGTTTGTAGAAGCCACCTCTAGAAATCCATATCGCCTATAGCTGATACTAGGATGTACCAATTGTTACGACAAGGACATCGCATGTTTAAGGTGGGCTGATTGTAGTGGCCCAAAGAGAATAATTCCACATCGTTGGGTGAGTAGATAATTGAGTGATTTATATGTGAAATTGTGAAACTCAAGTGTAGCATCGGCTAGTCAATTTTGGCAATGGTTTGAGTCAAACAACGTGCTACACTTAGTGGGTCCTATGGCTTACATCACGCCAACGAGGCTCGCGGGCCCAGGGCGTGACACCTTCAATATGAGTGCGTTGCACGATGCTATTAGTTTTCTGTATTTGTTATTCATTTTTTTTTCAGATTCACAATATTTCATACTTTTGTAGGCACCTGAACTTCATTCAGAGCTTCAAAGACAAATGGCTAGTCAACAGGCGGCTCCTTTGGGAGGACCATCTGCGTCAAGTACTAAGGTAACACATTTGTGCCGATAATGTTCATGAACAATTATGTTACCTTGCATATTTGGAGTAGCAATGTTTTCATCTGTCTTATGTCATCATAGAGCATGTGTTGTTTTGTAATTTTACCTTCAATTTTTCTTGTATGCTGTATTACATTCGCCAGTTGGCATGGATGTCCTGAGCAGCCATATACTAGTTCTTTAAATCTATTATTCTTTGGTAATTAGATTTCCATGTTTTGGTCTCCATGATATAGACATCTACAGGACTTCAATATGCAAGAGTCAACTTTTATCTTCAATCTGCAAGAGTCTACTTTAATCTTTAATTTTGCTAGAGTCAAAATTTTTCATTCAGATGCGGTTTTGTTATCAGCAAAGAACACTGCCAGTTTTCAACATGTGCTAAACAATGTTCACTGCCTTTTCTCTTGATCACTTGCCATTTTAATCTTTGTGACTTACTTTGTTTCTTTGAAAGGCTAGAGATACCATATAAGCATTTTATAGATAATATGATTTATCATACTCTATGTTGCATGGTTACGGATACAAGTATGGGACCGGTACGGGTATGGGTATAGGGCATGGCAAATTTGTAAAAGGTAGGCTATGGGGACACGGCTATATAAATATTTATATACGTATATTATATATTGGAATTAATAATTTATATGAGAACAAGGATGAGAATTAAAGTTCCTATAACAATTTTATGTTTTTTTATTATGTGGATTAAAATTTGGAAAATCAATAGTTTTTGAACTAGACATTCAAACGACCCTTCAAAATCATAATTCGAAATCTGACCTATGCCCAACGAGTTTCAAGAAGTGGATGGGAAGTGTATTGGATATATGTCCAAAATAGTATGACAAATGTTTTAAATTAAAACATGTATTCTATAATTGAGTGCATGCCTGAATAAATGTATGCATATATGCAAGGAGTGTCCAAGTACTTTGGGTACGGGTACAACTACGTGTTGGGTATGGGTACAGCTTCAGATTAGAAGTACCACGTAACATAGATCATACTGTTTTGGTAACATATATCATACTGTTTTGGTCTGAGTATAAGTTCTAGTTGTTTGGTGGCGGAATCACTTTTGTGTTGAATTACGTGTTCATTAGCTCATTCTAAGTGCATGCAAGCAGGGGAGGGATCCAGAAAATTTTTCTTATGGAGGCACATATACATATATCTTCTACCAATTGAAAATTTCATTTATAAAATAACCGGAAAGATCTAAAGACATAATGATTTTCTATATCATTTTCATATCAACACATAATCATTTTCATTTTCATCACATAAACTAACAAAAATACAACTAAGTTCCAACAAAAGTGCTTTAAAATCTATGGAGTTATCAACTTTATTGGACACCTATATAAATTGTATGGGGGAACCTCTATAAATTTATATACTTAGTAGTTAAAAATTAAAATTTGTGTTGGGGCAAGTGCCTCCACAAGGATCCACATGGATCCGTCCCTGCGTGTAACATATGAGCAAAAGCTTCAGCATAAGGCTGATCCATAATGGACATCACAAAGTAGATTATAACTGACTGATGGTACTGGATTTTTATATGTTAAATTCTGTCCTCTTCTTTACGGCTATTTCCTTAGTTCAATAAAGCAAAGACCTCTATGAATCTCCTTATTTCTATTTAAATATAGGTTAAAGAACCCTTAACTGTTGCTGATTCCCCTTTCTCTGAGTCATTTGTCGATGTTTCATTCCAGCAGAAGTTAGGAAGTGACCTGGCATTTATCATATACCACTCATTGCCCCATCTCCTTTCTTTATTTTGTTATTGTTGCGGTTCTGATATATAGATATTTAACTTCTCACATTGCCATGTCCGCACATCTCATCGTGACCTGCCATTAGCAGACCTGCCATGCTTTGAGCTTTCATGTTTGCAGCTACATCTTCAGGATTGGTATAATTTTAAATTTCATATTTGGAACCTTCTGTTCAGTAACTTGCATGGTCACATCCCGCTTTTTGTTCCCTTGAGGCATAACATTTATCTGCTAAAAAAATAATTCATGCTCTGGAGATGCTTCCACCACATATTTTCCTCACTTTGGCAAAACTCAGTTTACTTACCAGTAGTGTCAAGTTTCAACTAAAGACGACTGAAAGAAAGGATGACAGAATCTTGGTGACCTTTTCCTCGGTAAAACTCCTGGATGCAAGTAGACTTCTCAAATTGGAGGCCCGACTTGAGCTTGCTGAAACCTAGTTATGCATGGCATCACCAAACTTGCATAAAGTTTTAATCTCACTTAACCAATCGAACTTGCATACAATTTTAATTTCATTTAAACAATTAAATGAACAACAAGAGCCTGAAACCCGGGTTGTGCAGCATGTTGACATGTGGCAACTTAATGGATGTGCACAATCACTCTTCCTTTCAAGTCAATATAAGCTAACCATATTAATCTGAAACGATCTGGCCGCTATCTGCAGATGAATATCACAATGCAAGTCTGGAGTGTCTTGATCCCACCCACAATTTGTAGTTGGGTACACCAACCCTTGTTGTGTTGGGAGGAGGTCTTTTGCTTTTCCTTTTGTTATTTTCACCTTTTTTCGTTTTTCTTTCTTTCTTTCATCTTTTATCTTCCCTTTTCTTGTGTTGGGGGAAAGTGATGCGGGAAGGTGGTGTGCGGAGGGGAAGGGCCAGGGGCTGGTCCGACTGATTTAAGTAGGCAATTCCATACTTGAAGAGAATAAACGTTTGAACAATTGAATACAATATTCTTCTTTGGCATAACCATGTTCATCAATCGAATTTCACTTTACACTTCACAGTTCTTTCGAAATGCCACCTAGAGAAAAATATATAAGTTGTGTGATAGTACTATCTGTTATTTATTTAATCATCATATTGAAAGTTTTACTTTACAAATTACACGTGTATTGGAAGGTCTTTGCTCTTTAAAAAAGGTGTAGGAAACTCTTTCGGGAAAAAATTGTTTATCGCAAAGTTTTCATACTGGTTGTGAACAATATTCCAAGTACATTTCCATTAAACACTCTGACATTAAGAACATTTACTTTGGGAGTATGGCATCTGTGTTTAATGAACATTTTGCTTACTTTTAGGTTAGAAAAACATGTGAAGCATTTCTTCTTGTTGTTTTTCCCCATAGCCATTTTCTTTTCATTTTCACACTAATCTATTTCTGGCTAGAAGACTTGCAGCTTTATTATGCTCACATGTTAATTTACAAAAAAATGCTGTGTTTTGTGTAAAACCCGATGTCTTCCGGGCATACTATGATGTTAATATAATGATGTAAATATACGGCATGCTTTTTAACTAACACGTGTAAATAATTGTCTTAAATGGAGATCCACCATAGTTTTGTGTGTACATTGCAACAGCACTGTTCTTATTTTTGTCGTGCAAGAAGTATAAAGACCACTCATGGATTTGTACCCTATACTGCCTTATGGAACTTGCTTACATTGTTCCTAGCTTATTCTATGCCCTCTGGAATCTGGCCAGCATTATCTCATCGTTTTAAATATATCTAGAATTTGAGACTAAAGTGTCAATGAAAAATCGATAATAAATTGGTTATGATCATTCACATAATTACTTTTTCAATCGATCCCATATCTAATGAAGTAGAGAAGGGAAGGGGAGAGTAGTAAGAGGAGAGAAGAGATTTACTATTCAGGGACAAGTAATTAATTATTTCTTAACATCTCTTAGCGGATAGTTTTTGTTAAAAGGATTATCACAGTTTTGACTTTATAAACATGGCATATGTTACTATTGGCACCCTCCAGAGACTAATCTTGTTTATTTGAAAATTCCAGGTTTCCAAGAAGAAAAAAGATAGTGATCTGAAATATGACGTACTTGGCTGGGTGATTCTCGCTGTTGCAGTTGTAGCATGGGTGGGGATGGCCAAGTCTCAGGTTCCTCCCGCACCTCCAAGGTGAAACTTCAATTGCCAAGAAGACAAAAGTCAGCTTCCTCTTTTGTTCCCATAAGTGGTTTTACTTGCTTTAAACCGAGAGTTGTTATAATTTCGAATAGAGTTAGGAGCATGTATTTTGGTGTAGCTATCTTATTTTGATGCTTATTTTTTTGGGCATCTTTGCCCTAAATGCTGGATTGAAGGAAAATTTTACCTGATTATCTTCATATAATCACATTTTTAGTACATGGTCCATGAGGGTGTAGCCATGAGACAATACATGCATTATTTTGGGAGATCAAGTAACATAAAGGGGGTTCTTCAATGTTTCTATGAAGTTGTGATGACTAGAACTTTCATATTTATTACTTTCTTAATATAGGCAACAATATATTGTTTCTGTGTATCTGTCACTGGCAGTAATGGTTCGTTAACCCCTGCAGCCAAGTTGAGTTAAGGTGAATGTTCATAGATGTTCCAGATTGCTTTTGTTCTTTTTGGGTTTGTTTTGGGTTTCTTCTTACGAGTATTCTCGTCCCAATGCTTCTACCGTATCCATGATAGAAGAGAAAAGAGGATATCAATCTGAATTCATTTCAACGCAACTTTGGACGTGATAGCAATTGCTTGTTATAATGAAGGGTTCCTCCTGTTGCAACTTCTGTTGTCATGCTGCTAACTATGATCTGTCGGAGTCAAGACAGTATCAGGTATTTGGACTCTTTGATGTTTCTTGTTGGTAGTATATATATAATTTACCCAGTACTATGATTTGAGATCAACTTCATGATTTCAGTGACAATATGCTATGAAATGGACAAAACGACACACTATGGTTTTCATAGTTCACGCAGAATGCCTTGGAGAATATTCACTTCTTTCCTCATTATATTTTGATAGAGTTACTTTTTTAGGGGGATGTTGCTGGGTAGAATTTTTTTTGGGTGGATGTTGCTGACTATTGTTTAGAATACTGGGGAGATCAAGTAACATAAGGGGGTTTCTTTTAATGGTTCTATGAAGTTACGTAATGAGTACAAGTTTTCATATTATTGTTCAAGGTTTCTTTTAATGGTTCTATGAAGTTATGTGATGAGTACAAGTTTCATATTTCTTGCTTTCAACAATATATTGATTTCTCTGCGGGTAAATGGTAGTAATGTTTATTGAACCCCTGCAGCCAAATTGAGCGATGGAGAATATTTATAGATGTTCTAGATTGCTATTATCATTGAGATAGAACCCATGTCTTCTCCACTGAGAAAATCCTGGTGTCCACGTTATACTTGTTTTGCGGTTTTGGGTTTCGTCTTAAGAGTTATTTGTCGTCCCAATGCTTTTGCTATTGCCATGATAGAATAGAAAAGAACGTATCAATCTGAATTCCTTTCGACATGCTTTTGCGTATTTTATCTGCAAACCACAACTTTGCGTAGAACTACAACTTTACGTACGCTATCAATTGCTCTTGATAATGAAGGGTTCTTCCTGTTGCAACTATCGGTTTCATGCTGCTAATTATTCATTCACTGTCGAAGACAGTATCAGGCCTTTGTACTCTTTATAATGTTATTGTTGTATTAGCTCTCCCATCTACATGAGGTTTTCCAATAATATGGGGATTTTATGTACAGTTTACCCAGTGCTATGATAGTCATTTGAAAACAACTTCAAGATTTCAGCGAAAATGGGCAAGCTATGAAATATGGTTTCACAGTTCACATGGAATGCCTGGAGATGATTCACTTCTTTGTGTGATCAATCACTGAGCTCTGAGAGTCTGCTTTGAGAAAGAAAGATTTGAAGTTGGGAACATGCACAATGATTGTGCTGCTCAATTCATTGTTTTCTGCGTGCTGCAACTTGATCAGTGGTCTCCACAAACTTCTGTAGGAAAAAAAAAAAAAATGGTAACACGTCATTTATGTAATCCTAGAAACATATTTGGTGTAATCCTAGAAACATATTTGGTAATGGGCAACAATTAGTCCAAAGGTGGATATTTGAGCATTCTGAACAACTAGGCAATAATTCTAGTAGGAAAGCGTGTCGCTATAAGGGTATTTGTTTGCATGCAAGTTAGAAATGAAAGTGAGATAAAAACTCATTCTTCTCACTTAAGGTGTTTTTTTTACACGCAAAGCGAATGTGAAAGTGAAATTTAAGGAAGATAGCATATGAGATCTAATGTAACTTTGGCCTCTCCTAAAAAATTGACCCGTGAGAGTGAAAAAAGGGGCATCGTTTTTTAATTAAATTACCTTGATTATATCTATTAGTAAATTGTATTTTTCCAGATCATCTTCATGTTTGTACCTTCAACAATAATCTTTTCCTTAAACAAACATTGTGTTTCACTTATATGTCGTGGATGTGAATATCGTTTATTGAAAAAAAAGAGAAATTTTTACACTTTCGACTCTTGCCAAAATACCCCCTAAGTCCATAGAGTTTTCTTCACTGATACCTAGAGTCACTTTGACCATTTCCCCTCTATGAACCAATTTCGCCTAAACCAGTTTAGTTCTGTACTCGAGGGCAGTAAAACCAGTTTAACGCCAAAATTGGTGTAAGAAAACTGGTTCAGGTCCTGATCTAAAAATTTTTTTTTTCACCCCAAACTATGGCCAAGACTTGAAAAGTTGGTTCTGTTTCACGAAACTAGTTTTAAGTGGAGTTACGAAACGGACCCTAACAGTCTAGGGATAACTTACTCTGTTAGCGACAAGAAGGGCAACAGGAGAAGCATGAAAACCACCCCTTATTCACCTCTGCTGCGGGTGGAGATGGTGGAGATGCAGGCGCTGCTGGATCTGCTGCATGGTGCTCTATGTTCTCCGCAATCTTCGGTGTCTGCTGTTCCGCAGGCTGAGACTGCATTCTTTGATGCTCAGGCTGCATCCTAACACTTGCACTTCTTCCACCATCCTTTGTCAACCTGAACGTAAAATTTGGTATATTTCTGTGATCATAATGTCTCAGAACCAGACTTTTGTCAAGAAAACATTTCCCCATAAGATTCCCACGCGAGTTTTCAGAAAAGAAAAGAGAGGAAAATATTCCGTACACCGGGAATGCGAAGGACCGGAAGCTAGCAGCGCTTCCGTCGGACGGTCTGGACACCCCCTCGGTAAAATGCCCCCCACCCCCCTCCAGTTCCCCACCCGAACCCTGCTCCTCCGAATCGGCCGTCGACGAGTCGTTCGCGGCGTCCAGCGGTTCGAGCTCTTCCACGGTCTCCAACGCCGACGCGCTTGGCGTCGACGAGGCCGTCGGGTACGTCGGAGGCAACGGCGAAGAAGCCGGAGAAATGGGCGGCGTATAGTTATCCGTCCCCATGACGAGCGCGTTGTCCCTCGAAAAACTCGAGTTCCCCGCGTTAATGCTGAACAGGGACTCGTTGGACGCGACGCTCCACTCCATCGGCGAGGTGGATCTGGTTCGGGCGAAAACTGAGGAGGGGATTCGGTTTGGGTTGGGCGCGTCGGCCCGGATCCTAGGGTGGAGCGGTGGGGTCCCCGAACCCGACCGCAGGTTTGATCGAGTCGGTCCGGTCGGGCTCGACGGGATCGGCGGGTCCAGCCCGAGTGGGTCAAGCTGGAAGAATTCGTCGTCGTCTGATGAGTCATCGGAGGTGTAGGCGGAGGAGGAGGAGGTTTCATCTTCTTTGGTCGGTTCGTGTTTGGATGGGGTGAATGGATTCGGTTCGATTTGGTTCGGTTTTTTCGGTCCAGAGCTTGCCTGCTCGGCTAGCCTTGGATCCATTGAATTGAAGGACCGCGGAATTGGTTAATACGTTCTACTGGCTTTCTTTAATCTGCAAAAAAAAAAAAGGAGAAGAGAAATAAAAGAAATTAAAATATTAATGATATCAAATGCATACTGTTGAGCATACAAATAGATAGAAGATCTTTGTTTTTTCTCGCAATTTGGATATGCCCTCTTACCATCTGTCCTCAACTAGTCGACTTCATCTTCAAGAAGAAGTTAGCGTCTAGTTTTCAAAAAATAAAATAAAATAAAATAAAATGATAAACTTTAATTGCTTGCTTTAGTTTAGGCGCTTTTATTGTTTCATCCCTCTAGGTTTTGACTTTCAAACTTCATGGCTACATATTTTCAATTTCAGAAGAAGAGTCTAAAATACTCACCCGAAATCCTCGAATATCCTGCATTTTGTGATCATAAAAAAGCCATCATATCAATCAAGCCTGCAAGAAACGGCACATTGAAGAGTAATTATTTATCAAATAATATTTAATAATATGATTTACGATAGGAATTACCTCTATCATTGGGCTATATATCAAAGCATGAGACGATTATTTTTATTTTCCCCCCTTGATAGAAATAAAGAAATAATTGAAATTGACGATCAAGAAAAAAATTAATTGAAAAGCGAAATAAAAAGGGAGAGAGAAAACTTGATCAATTGATCAAAGAAAAAATTTTAGAAAGAGAAAAAATAAGCAAAAAATTAATATTTGGAGATTTTTTTCTCGTTTTCTCTCCACAAAATTTGGTTTTTGGGGACGCGAGAGAAAGAGGAAGGGGCCAAGAGAAACGATTGGTAGTTATTTTTTTTGGCCGTCATCAAATTAGACCCCTTTCGAGATTTTCTGATATCTATTGTTGACGTGGCCGCTGGCTGGATTGTCTTTTCTATCTCTTTTTTGCCACATAACTCCCTATAAGTTTTAAAACTTACAAATAACATCCTAAACGTTTTTAAAATTATAAATAACACCCGAAAAGTTTTGAATATTGCAAGTATCCTCTTAAAAATGTCAAAAGCTACAAGTGGTCTGCTAAAAATTTTAAAACCAACACTCTAAAAGTTTTAAAAATTACAAATAACACCCTAAAAGTTATTTGTAATTTTTAGAACTTTCACGGGGCTATAAAAATTTAGAATGTTTGTTTGTAAAAATTTCAGATGTTGATAGTTGGATGCAACCCAATAACAAATTCGGTTGATTTGAGGGATTAATTTAAAAATGTTAAAGACGTAAGCAGCTAATATAAAAAACCCTTTCTTTTAATGGAATAGAAATAAGGGTTATTTGCATATATACCCCTTAACCGTGGTTATTTGTAAAAATATCCTCTAAATCTCAGTATTTGCAAACCTACCCCTCAAAACATCAATTTTAGAAAAGTTAGGATCAAAGCAATTAATCATCAACGTTGACAAACTAATTTATAATCGCAACATAAAAATTATCAACAAAATAGTCAAATTTTAGCACAAAGTTGATGATTTGTTAATTTTATGGGTATTGTTTTATAAAATCAATGATTTGAGGGGCAACTTTGCAAATATTAAGATTTAGGGGTTTCTTTTGCAAATGCCTGTGATCTAAGGGGTATATATGTAAGTAACCCATATTAATCAATCATCATTTTCCCTAATTGAGGTTATTGCGCTCCATGATTAGAAAAAAAAATGAAATTGGGCCTCCATTCGTTTGGCCTAAACTGCACAGATGGAGGCCCTCAATAAATTGCTTATTAGCGATACCACCAACAAAATATTTTATTTTTCGGTAGGCAACAAAACATGCATCAACGACAATTATCAATTCCATCGCCTGCTCTTTCTTTGAGGGGCTCAATCCATTTTCAAGTACACTGAATTTTGAATAATATTTCGGTAATTATTATCTGTTTAAATATTAAATGGATTATGTCTCAGTTTACTAGAAATAAAAAAAAGGAGAAAGAAATAGTTTTTTTTTATATTTTTGGGTCCTCTCCAAACTCTAAGTTCGTGACTCCATGACTCAAGATTGATTTAATGACTTTTATGAAGAATAGAGTTTGAACAAAATTTTAAACTCCTTTATCAATATTTTGTAAAAAATCTACTGAAAACATGATTAGCTCAAAGAGATTGGTAAAAACTGAAGCTGAATCATACCTGAATCCATAGCAGGATCTATGGTGGTTTTTTTTTTTTAATGATCTTCTAATCTTGAGGGTTACTCTATTTTCAAGCCTCTCTTTGGATGGGGTAAAAGAGATAAGAGATATCCCCTTAGATTAGGGACCATAACCCCATATATATAGGTGTTGTGCATTTACAGTTTGGCCCCTCATCAAATTGTAAATACAACCTGGTATCTACACATTTAGTCCATGATAATTTTAAATACCCATTAAACCCAAATTAATTGATCACTTTAGTGGATTTCCTTAAGTGATAGAATTACACATTGAATAACATATGTGCCCACAATTAGATTTAATTAGATTTAAATCTAACATTGTATTGATGTATTAAAAGAATATCTAACCTTCAATTAGTGCATTTAGAGACTTACACTAACTCAAAGATGATAATTATTTGGTGCACCATTCATATGATGAACTAGCTAGGATTATTTATTAATGTTTAATAGAAGTGAATTTAACGCACATTGCAAACACCATCTCTATGATTTGTTTCATAAAAATTTAACGAAAAACATTCAATAATTCTCTCGTTGCAATTTGTGGATTTAATTATTCTTCATTGCAAGTTGGCTTCTCAACTGTCTAACAATAACTAGCTGTTTCAATTTTTGTTCCTCCTCTTAATAAATATGCTTGATTAACTCCCACCCACTCTAGTTCAACTTGTCTGACTAGCTAAAAGGAGAAATTAAACGTCACAGAAATTGATGAGAGACGTAGTGGACGGCCCAGTTAAATGAGTTAAGGGCAGAACTTGCAAATTGTGAGATATAATATTAAAATAGAAAGGGTTAAAAAAATAATAAAATAAAAAATAGAAAAAACGAAGAAGAAGAAGAAGAAGAAGGGCATGTTTGTTTGGCCAAAAAAACGCAGAAAATGAGGGAAAGAACTCATTTTCCTTCATTTGTGTGTGTTTGTTTCGTCTAAAAAAAGCAGAAAGTGACGAAGAATGAGGGAAAGTGAGTGTGAAAAGTTAAAAAATTTTCAGAAAAATTTTCCGGTGCTAAAAGGCTAATTTTGGGGGAAAGTGGGGAAAAGGAACCAAATAGGCCCGAAGAAGAAAAGTTGAAGCAAAATAAGCTTAATGGAGCGAGTTTGGACCCCATATGTCACCCTTATC
This sequence comes from Asparagus racemosus, assembly GCA_037177215.1. NCBI lineage: Eukaryota > Viridiplantae > Streptophyta > Magnoliopsida > Asparagales > Asparagaceae > Asparagus > Asparagus racemosus. Next base: position 5,216,698 of record JBAKGM010000002.1, read on the forward strand.
AGAGTGAAATGGGCACCACTTTATCCATTTCTTTAGCAACTTAAACATTAAAATGTACTTATAAAGGAATTAGTACTTTCATAGGAATCTTTAATTTTAATTAAACAAAGCAAGTATATTGAAAAGAATTTGAATCCATCCATTACGGATAGATCACGAAGAACCCACTATTATTTCATGAACAAATATCATTTATCACGAGTGAAATTTGAAAAATGAAGTGTACGGTAATAGTTTTATTTTTCAACTTAATAATAATCTTCATAGAATAGTATTCACATTCAATTAAAGATATTTCCAATAAAACAGAAGGTTATTAGGCAATAAGTTAATTTCTAATAAGTATGATTAATTTTAAATTTGAAAAGTCTAAGATTAAGTAACCTGTGCTATGACCACGGGAATGAGAAGCATGCAGGCACGTGCATATTTAATAAGGGTCAACTTTAACACCGGGTACGAGGCAGGGACGTAAATGGATGTTAGACTTGCCAGAAGTTGCATTAAGTGGTGAGTCCATCCTAAGGGTAGGGGTGGAAACAGAGCAGATACAGTTCGGATATGACACTTATCATATCCGTATCCATTTTCTAAAAACGAATATGGATACCGAAATGAATTCTCTTCGGTAAAATAAAAATCATAATCATATCCGTACTAAACGGAAAATGATACAGTTCAGATATTATATAAGCATATCAAATATGATAACGAACATGAAACGGATATGATTTATATAATTGGATATGACAAAAAAATACATATGATTGCAATGTTACGCAGCAAAATAACTTTAAGTAGCAATATCTAACCTAATGAGATAATTGAATTGGCATAAGCATAACTATAACAAAATATGTAGAACATTTCTTGTTGAAGCTATCAAATAGACTCCGAGTCATATAACGTACGTGTATAACATTGACTTGTGCAACATTCAACACAGACCGAACAGAAAATGATATATTCTGCTACAAAGAGTAATTAATCTCTAAGTTACGACCATGCTGTCATCTAATTTCGAACTTACCACCCTTAAAATTATTGCACAAACTTTTCATAAAACCAAATTTCTTCCGTTTAAATACAGACTACGCAAATTTCATCGCACAAAGGAAGCCCAATATGCAGTTTCCATGGCAAAGAGAGTTATACCAATCAAATTTCGACAGAAATGTGGAGAAAAAGTTTGACTATAATTGTGATAAATTATCTGTTACCACGTAACACTTTGTTTTACGATTTTTCTAGTTCTGAAACAGTTTAAAGAAGTACAAACATTATTATTTCAAGCAAATTTACATTATCCAAACTTACACAGAATAAAAAACAGTAAAACATAAATTCTGCATGGAGCCTTATGTGAGTTCATGGTTAAAATGACAAGTCATACATCTATGTGCAAGGAAAGGAAGATATGGTGTGAAAATTTAACCACACTCCTCGCTACTTTAAATTGGCATATTGATGCACATACAGTTGTCCACCCACTTATTTGGAGGAAATGGTGGCATTTATGATCTCATAAAATCAGATACACCCAGACCCCCAGGTAGTTGCAGATTGAGAAATTTATTTAGGAGCATTAAGCAGTTCAGGCTTCTTTAAGATCAACAAGCAAGAGACTTAAATTTGATGTGTTAAAATTTCTAATTGACGTCCAACGCATTAAAAGCGAGAGGGAAATGAACATAAGTGTCAACACAATCCTGCATGATAAATTTCAGTGATGTACTACGGAAAATTAGCTACGGCCAGAAGGTGGAGAGATTTGAAAGCCACTTTGTTCACATTTTATTGGTGTCCCTGACCCAACTCGTCTTGATATAGTAACAACCAAATGAACATACACATAAATGATAAATGTTAATAAGCCTTGCTCAAGATTTATGACTCCATGAAGCATTGCAAACTGGACCACTCAAAAAATCATTTTTAAAAGGAACATTGCATCATAAACAAAAAATTTCCAGTTTGCAAACTTTTAACCAAACTTAAAAGCCACAGCAAGTAACATATATATACATACAACAAACTCAAAAGCCACATATTTTAGTATATATGCAGATCTCTAAGCAAACAAGTGCTGGAGTAGTGATAATATGCCCTTGAACATCTAATACAAATTATGTAATATTCTTGAAATATTAATAGATTTATTTGTTGCATATATAATTTGGGTATCATTTTTTAAATTGTTATAGTATCCTTAGAAATTGTTTTGTTAGATCATACATTGTGATGGTCACTTGCTTGGAGATGTGATCTAACTTAGAGATTTCTTAAATTTGTGCTTAACATATAACTAGTAAAGGATAACCTTGTTATAACAGGTTATTATGCATGATATCGACATGTGAGATATGGTGGTGGGTCTCAACCACCAGGAATGTGGATTCCCCATGTGTATGTCATAAGCACACATTGTGATGTGTGTAGCACTAGACCACATTTGAATTTTCTAGGACGAGTCGACTAAGAGATAAAGAATTTAAACTATTACATGGTCCCTTTGACTTGATGATATTGTCATTTCTGATTTGATAATTTAGTATACTTTGATGTGATGGTTAAGCTTGTTTAGCAAGCGCTACATAATCTGAAATATTTTGGTTGCTAAATTTCATTTCAAGAAGTGATATGCATTCCCATGAAGTTATTAAATTCATGCCGGCAGGTGGTTTTGAAAAATATTTTTCAAAATTTACTTTCTTATAAAAATAAATAATTTATGTTTCAAAATAATTTTTATTTATGTTCATGGAAATTACAATTTAGGCATGAGCAAATAGGTGAATTGTTCTGCTCAAAAGAGTTACCTAAAATAAATGATACTGGAGGGGACTGAATAAAAGATATTATTTATTAATAAGTAATCCCATATTATGGAAGATCTTTTATGAACAGTTGGTCGGATAGAGATTTGATTGTTAAATTAAAATTATTAATTTGATTAAAAATTAGTTCTCGATATGAGACTCAATTGGTCTCACTAATGTCATTAGAAGAGGTATACATGCAATACAATTCTATTTCTACCCTTAATTGTTATAGATAAAGTTTTTGAGCAATTCTATTATATCTTTAGTTATTATGGATAGAATTTTGAATAATTATGAATTGTTTAAAATTAAAATCTCTAAGGCTAGGCTAATCCTATATATAGGGTTCACATGTAGTCTTATGAGAATAAGAGAAGAACATAAGAGAATTAGAAATTTGAGAACCTATCTCTCAATATTTCTCCTCTTTGGTGATGGGTGGATTTCAATTGGAGGCTTTTTTTCTTGAGGAAACTATTTCGGATTGATCTTGAGACGGATTATTGAAGAAATTCGAAAAGCATTTCAGGTATTCTTTTAATTTTGATAACAGTCATGATATGCATATTCCACCTTATTATATGTCATGTTTCCAACAGCAAGATGCAAATAAATAAGAGTGTCTGGCTGCTTATAATAAACTACTGGATTGTGAATTATCTTTTTACCAACAAAAAGCCAGGATAAATTGGAACGTTCAAGGGGACAGGTGCACTCAATTTTTCCATTCAGCCATCAGAACACACAGACACCAAAATAGAGTAATGCTGCTGTACAACAATGCAGGGGAAAGATTAACAGACAGGGAGGATATAGTAAATGAGTTACTCTCTTTTTACAAGGCTCTGATGGGATCTTCAACTGCAACAGCTCCTCCAGATCTTAACACAATCCAAAATGGTGTTTGTCTTAATGATCAACAGGCTAGAAATCTGACTGCGCAGATTACTAAAGAGGAAATCAAGAATGCAATCTTCTCCATGCCAGATGATAAGGCCCCAGGTCCTGATGGTTACAGTGTCTCGTTCTTTAAGTCTGCATGGAACATTATTGGTGATGAAACTACAACAGCCATCGGAGAATTTTTCAAAACAGGGAAGCTGCTAGGTACGGTTAACTCAACTACTTTAGCTTTAATACCTAAAATTCAATGTCCCTCAACCCCTTCTGATTTCCGTCCTATTGCTTGCTGCAACTGTATCTACAAGTTCATTTCAAAAATTCTGGCTAACAGAGTACAATCTGTCTTGGGGGCTCTTGTTAATGAATCTCAAAATGCTTTTGTCAAAGGGAGACAGATCACAAATAACATTCTATTAGCTCATGAGCTTACAAAAAACTATGGAAGAAAACATATATCTCCAAGAGTTATGTTAAATATTGACATTAGGAAAGCATTCGACACCATCAGCTGGAGTTTTCTGAGAGATATGCTAACTGGTCTGGGATTTCCAAATAAAATGGTTGAGTGGATAATGGCCTGTATCTCTTCCCCCAAATATTCCATTTCATTAAATGGATCTCTCTATGGTTACTTCAAAGGGGAGAGAGGTTTAAGACAGGGTGATCCTCTTTCTCCCTACCTCTTCATTTTGGGTATGGAGTACTTATCCAGGAGACTTGAATTACTGAAGGCTGACAAAAAATTCAAATTCCACCCTAAATGTGGAGCCCTTAAAATTACTCACTTGATATTTGCTGATGATTTACTGTTATTTGCAAAGGGTGATCTTTACTCTGTTCAAAAAATGCATCAATGTTTTCAAGAGTTTAGTGCAGTCTCTGGATTAGAAGCTAATCAGTCCAAGTGCTCTATTTTTCATTGTGGACTTGATGAAGATGTCAAAAATTCTATCCTTAGTTTGCTGGGATTCTCTGAAGGAGCATTGCCTATCAAATATCTTGGTGTTCCCCTTATAAGCAAAAGACTCTCCTACCTGGATTGTAGCCCCATTCTCAATAAAATTGCAAAACAGTTTCAAGGGTGGATGAAGCATAAAAATCTCTCCTACGCTGGCAGAATTCAGATTATCAAAAGTGTTGTATTGGGTATACAAATCTATTGGACTTCAAGCTACATTCTCCCTGTTAAGGTTTTAAAAAAAATAAATGAGCTATGCCGTAATTTTTTGTGGGGGAAAACTGACCAAGTTCACAAAACTCCTCTGGTGTCCTGGGATAAAATTTGTTTAAGCAAGATGCAAGGTGGTTTGGGAATTTTCTCAGCTATGCAATGGAATACTGCTGCGGCTCTGAAGCTGTTATGGAATATACATACTAATAAGGAGCTGCTATGGATAAAATGGATACATGGAAATTACTTGAGGCATTGTGATTTGTGGAATGTAGATGTGAAATCCAATGATTCTTGGATGTGGAAGCAGTTGATAAAAATCAGAAACAAGATTAGAGATAAGGTTGGAGGGATTGATAACTTGAAATTACTGATTGAATCAAGCTTATGTAACTCTAAAGTGAAAATCTCTGTCCTATACTCAAAGTTATCCCCTGTTTCCAGCAAAGTTCCCTGGTTCAGAACAGTCTGGGAAAATTTAAACATCCCCAAGCATTCCTTCATACTTTGGTTGGCTGTTCAAAACAAGCTCTTAACTCAAGATAAACTTCTAGAAAGAGGGATCGTTCAAGACAATGTATGCACTTTGTGTACAAATTCAACTCCTGAATCCCGCAACCACCTGTTCTTTGAATGTACATTTTCTGCGGAGATATGGATCAGTATCATGGATTGGCTTCAGTTTAGGTGGAAGGCTACGTCATGGTTTCATCTTATTGAATGGTTCAGTTTGAGGTTGAGAGGTGATGGATTAAAACAGAGAGCTAAAAGAATAGCTCTAGCTTCGACAGTATACGCCATTTGGACTGAAAGAAATGCTCGGATCTTCTCAAATAAGGCAAGAAATTTCAATCAGCTGGTTAGGGAGATTAAAATCAATACTCTTACAGTTCTGTATAACAATTCAAGGGTGGAGGATTACAGAGAATGGTTGTCTTCCCTGTAGTTTTTCCCAGTCCGGACAGATCATGAGATATAGAGTTTATTTTTCCTGTTTGATCACTCGATATTACAAGAGTGTTTTGATGTATTAACATTCTCTATAAGCATTGGTCAATGAATAAAAATTTTTCATTTACCAAAAAAAAAAAAATCCCTCGACCTCGTCAATCTATTCTCTAGGGAGTTTGGATAGAGAGACAGAGGAAAAGAGGTTTTGCATCTTATCCCCTGTTTCAATTTTACTTAGTAGGAGAAAGTACAATTGAGATTTCAGCATGGACATTTTATTCTTGATATGCCAGATCAACCTGAATTTCAAAATATGTCAATTATTTCTGAGTTGTGTCAAGGAGTATCAATTATAGAAAAGGCAAAAATCAACAATTTAGTTGATATGTTGGTTCATCTTGTTTTAACATTTCTAGTTTCTACTGCTATACTACAAAACAATCATTTTTATGAAATTTGTTAAAAAAGGCTTCGCCGCAAGATGCCAGACAGATTTTTAGTAGACAATTGTTTACATTAAAAAGAAAAATTTTACCACTAACATGATCACTGAAAAGTCTGATTTGTTGAAGTGTCATCAGGTACATCTCTCTCAAGAGGTCCTTTATCTACTTCTCTTTCTTTTATGGTTTTAGATTGTCATGTGATTTTTAGTAATCGTATTCTATTATAGAAATTTTTGAATGAAAAAGATAGAAATTTGATTTGAAGTTAGTATTCTTCTTCTTATGAAAGAAACAAGAGAAAATTTCTGTAGCAATTCTTGGCCCCCGTAAGATTAAAAACTGGCTCCACCCCTGCTCTCGCTTAATTACATTCTCTCCTAGTGTAACTAAACTTACAACCTTCCCATAAATACGTTTAAAAGTCTTTCTGAAGAGCATCAACATTTGTAGGTTTTAACTTTAACCACATAACAACACACATTAAAAGACCAACTAAAATATCAACACAGCAACCCCACACATATGCAGCACTTATTTGCACATCCATACATGTATATTTATGTAAAGACAACTTTTGAATTATTGCACTACTCTAACAATGAAACATGCTGGCAGAACACTATTACAAGATTTGTGGTTCGAAGCTCAAATTAGATTCAATAACATAACAATTATACAAATAGAACATACCTTGCTCTTTTATTTTTTATTTTTTATCATAGTTTAGGAATACAGCATGATCCACATATAAAAAGATGACATATATATATAATATACCAGTAAAATACAGCTTCACTATTATATCATATACCGAAGAGACAAGATTAGAATGTCCTTATGATTTACTTGCAGATACACCTTCTACAATGCAGAGGGTAATTCATTCATTATCCTTAAAATTTTTAGTCGCACTTGTATCCCCTGACGGTCAAACAGAGTAATCTCTCTTTACTGTCGTCCATCATGTGAATGTCATGTGATGTCAATATGTTGTAGAGCACTCTGTTTTGTAATAGGCGTTGAATGCATACCTTTGCGATGTATGTACAGATAAGAGAGAGATGACTTCCATTTTAAATCAAAGGGTCTAAATACTAGTAAAAAGTATAGGAATCCTGTAATTATAGTAGTGACTCTAAACCATGACCTTCCTATTGAAGATCCAACTAAAAGGGATCATCATATTTTCACCATACTCCTTCATCTTCCTCTTCCTCCTCTCCTCTGCCCTCTCCTCCATCCTTCTAAACCTCTCTGGTAGCCCGCAGACATAATCTTGCGCCCGCCTCCCCTCGCTTGACAACCCTACGCTCACCGTCTCCACCTTCCACCTCTTCACAAAGAACTCCACGAGGTCCGCATAATCCCTCGTCGTATAGACTCCAACCTTCTGAGCCACTGCGGAGTAGTGGTGGAAGAGGTTGTTGTCATGGCCGTCGAACATGAAAAGGGCAGGCATGGTGATGCGTCGCCGCATCATGTCTGCCAAGGCGAGCATAGTGGTATCAGGGTCGATCTCAAAGAGCTTCTCGACGATCTTGGTGTAAGCTAGCTCATGGCGCTTCTCGTCAGCGGCGATGAGGCCGCAGATCTTGGCGAGGGTGGCGTCACCGTGGAGCTTGGCGTGGCGGGCAGTATTGCCGTGGGAGATGAAGGTGGCCTTCTCTTGGAAGGAGGTGTAGATGAGGCCGCAATAAGGGTTGCTGTCTGCGCCAATGTGCTGCAAGAGGAGGGGATACAAATTAGTTCTAACATATGCACTCCAAGATGGAGGTGGCTTGCATCATAAGAATCTGTTACTACTCGTATACCTTAAGACAAAACCCTTCTCCTCAAACCCTCCCAGAAATTGCCACGTCAGCAATTCTATTCTCACATTCTTATGGCACGTGTCATAAATCTCACCCGTCCATCTATGACATCTTCATAATTATTTTCTTTTAAATCATAATTTTTTAACTTATAATATTTTTTAAATTATTTCATAAAGTCAACCAAATCTGAGCAAATGCCATTAATTGATTTTTTTAGGCGATTTGCTTATATATTAACAGATTGCGCATATATGAATTATTTTCTCTAACAAATTCCAAATTTCCTTTTAATTCATTGTCACGAAATCCCAACAATTTCCTAAATTTCTTATACAGTAGTTGGCAAAAAAATTTCCACAGACATTTTCTTGATACTTAGCTTACGATTATCTATAT
>JBAKGM010000002.1:5228595-5240245 GCA_037177215.1 Asparagus racemosus
TTCCAAGAAAAACAAGAAAACAAGGTGGGAAGATAAAACTCCCATGCATGAATACATAATTAGTATCTGAAAAAAAAATTGGGTATTACATATATATAGGGAAGGATGGGTATGAAATGGCGGCTCATTTTGTTAAATGAGCTATCAAGATATAGAGTGAAGAGGTCCACATCAACAAAATGAGCTATCAAGATATAGAGTGATGAGGTCCACATCTTTTAATGTGATTAACAAGGTGGGCCTTATCAAATGGTTATCTCTTGGTAGCTCATTTTCTAAAATGAACCGCCACCTCATATAATGCTGAGTTTCATTGGTAGGATAACTCGTGCGATTTTGTTAGATGATATTCAATTTGTCGAGGTTGGGAGATTGATGAGTTTTGTTTGCAATTAAAGAAAAGGTAATCAGACACCAGTTAAAGTTCCAATTTCGGAGCATAAACCAAAGGCTTAATTGCACTTAAATACTCTATAGTTTCACCAACTTTGCACATACATACCCCTAGTTGTACTTGAATGCACTTAGATACCCTAGAATATTAAAATTAGGACCCTCAATTATTTAAACTTAAGAATTTCCTCTTGAAAACTCTCATGTGACACTCACATGCGATTCTAGAATATTTTTAACATTTATTTTTTTTGTTAAATCTGATGTTAAACCTATCAAAGTCCTATTTTAAACCTACACTAATTTTATTTTTAAAATAGAAATTATAATAGGTTTAGCAGCAAATTTAACAAATGTTAAGAGTTAATATGTTATAGAATTAGTGTGTGAGTGTAACTGAGACTTTTCGGGAAAAATTCTTGCATAATCAAGGGTCTTAAAGCAACTTTTAGGAACTTTAGGGTATTTACATGCGGCAAAATACAACTACAAGCTTTAATAAATTACATATTATTAAATGCTAATTTCATCTAATAACCGATTATCACTTTTACTATTTCAAGGAAGGGCAATGAGTATATTCCACAGACCACAGACATATAAGTACAACATATTCATTCTATTTAAACAGATGAACATAATCAGTAATGTATATCGCACACATTCATTCAGATTAAAGTTGATAACAGCAAGTACAGATTAAGGGTGTGTTTGGATTGAGGGTAATAAGGGGTAGGAAAAGTTGGTAGACTTTAACCTTGTTTGGGAATCAAATTGAGTTAGATAGTCGGGGAGAAGAGAAAGTAAAGGAGGGGAGAAAGCCCTATTTTTTCTCTCCCCTCTCTCAACAAACCAAAAAAAAAAAGGTCTAATCAGTGTGAAGGTAGAGGAGGGGAGCAAAACAATTGTAAAGAGATTAATTTATCCCTTATCAAGATCTAAATCCAATGACATAAATAACATGTAAGCGTATTTATATCATTTTGTATATATTCCCTTCCGGTCCCTTCACTTTATTATACTTTTCAAACGGGGTGAAATAACTCTCCCTTGATTCTCCTTACTAATTTCCGAAACAAGTTTTACATGTTACATTATCTCCCCTTAACTTCTCCTAGTTTCTCTTAACTTCCCTTCACTCGCTCCAAATCTAAACAAGCCCTAAAAAAAATGTTAAATTGTAGGTCACCTACTGATTCAGCAATGGATGAAAACTGAAACAGCAAGATCAGTAGACTAAACGGCTCAAAAAAAGAAGAGAAAACAAAACAAAACAAAACAAAACAAAACAAGCATCGTAAAATTAAGAATAAAACAGAAGAACACCTTCAAACTCACCCAAACGATAATCATAAAAGGTACAAATAAAGCAGTAAAAATAAGAACAAGACATTCACCAAACACAGAGGGCACTAAATGATCAAAAGGAATTAAACATGGAAAAAGAAAACACAAACCAGAGCTCACGAACAAGAAGTCAGAGATACGGCTCCTATGTTTGCAAATGTCACGAAACAAGGTTATCAAAGCCATCTGCACACAAAACAAGGTTATAAAATTTTAAGGTGCTCTTCTCATGCATGAGAAATCTAAGGGCCCTGGATCTCACCTTCAGTTCTACTGCAGAAGTTTCACCCGAAATTGGGCAATTGCTTGACCTCTGGTGCCTTGATCATCTGTACAACACGAAAATCCGTTCCCTAACCCAACAGATGGAGGATTCGCAGAAGCTAATGTGCTTACTGGAAGAGCTTGAGAGCTTGGACGAGTCGATAGCACCAAAGATGTCCTCGCGTTGGAAAAGCTTGCTCACTCTAGCAAGCTGGCTGACTCTACGCGTTGCCTTGAAATAAGCCTTCGAAAGACCCTTGACTATGCAGTGTCCTGGAGGAGTTTTAAGATTGATGTAAAAGATAATTTGAATGCTCCATCCATGTTACCATATTTGACAGAAGTCCTCTTACTTGAGCTTCCTAGAGCTAAAATTGCTTGGAAGGGCCGGAGCCTCGATAACCTCAGGCATCTACGTCGAGGATTGCAAAGAAAAACACCATGAGGGCATAAGGGAAGGGGAAAATGAAAAGAAAAGCTGTGAACATATCTCTATGTATAAACTTGGGTCATGTTATGTACTAGACCTATGATGATGATGAGATTAACAGCAAATGGGGACGTGAATAGCTTTACCAAGCAACATAGTTTTAGTGAGAACACATCTCTGTGAAAATGATTTCATCAAACTCAATGAATTAAATGACATAACTAAGAGAGGATGCGGCATCAAATAAACAGCATATCAAATTCTTGATGTAATACAACGATACACAATGAAATAAGTGTGTTACCTGTCAAACCGCACTCCTAGAGTAACAGATTTCGTACCATCCATCACCAGCAGAAGGTCCTATTCAAATTGCTCTAGAACAGTTGATATTTAACCGAAAAAAACTCAAAGCGCATACTTGCATTTAGGTACTCTCTTGTATATGGTTCTAGTTGTTGGTAAAGCATTGCGAATGATAATAAATAAATCTTCAAAAAAGATAATTTTGGTTATTTCATTTAGAATACATCAGGCCTTAAACAATGATCTTCTAAAAAGTATTACAACATAGAATTTTGACAAAAACCTACTTCCCATTAGATTTATATAATGTTACAAAACATTATGTAGGTTTCACAAACCCCAAAACCAACCAATAAAAAACATTGTGGTGTTGTGTTACTTCAAAAATGGGTACCCCAAAAAAAAAAAAAAATTCAGCTGACACTAGATACACCAGAGACTTTATTATATAGTAACCTTTTTGTTTCAGCTCGAAGATAAATATCCATATCATATCCAGCAAGACCCATTTTCACTACGAGCTTGTGTGCTTCCTCTTTCTTGTTACCTATGAGAAGTTTCTTCAACAATCGGTTGCCCACAGGTTGATTGAGTGAGAAGCCTTTCGTCAGTGCATAGAGCATGACATCCAACGCCGAAGCTAACTCCCCTTCCCAACATAAGCTATGAATAAGGATCGCACAGCTCGGTGGAGTAAGCTCAATGTCATACTCTGTGAGAATAGTAAAAACCTTAAGAGCTTCTTCAACTTTCCGTGCTTGGCAAAACCCAATAAGCCAAATGGTGTATGGAAAAGAATTGATAGAGCCATTTTTCTGATCCATCTCAATTAATCCTCTGACTGCCTCTTCGATGCACCCTTGCTCAAAGTGACGCTTCAACAATTCGATGGTTTCTTTGTCCTCAGCTTTGGTGGTCCATTCTGTGATGTGGGTAAACCAGAGAGATACAGCTTTGGATACTCTCTTCTTCCTGCAAAATGTTCTCATAAGAGTATTACAGATTGAAGAACTAGGCGAGCGTCCAGCTTTCAATATTAGCTGCTCATACAACATATGCGCATCATTTTCTCTATTAGCCTTCGAGAGCCCATCTATAACCGTACCCAAAGTCACTAAATCAACCGGAGAATTATGATGCATAATCCGGAGCTCATTGAAAAGCCTCAACGCCTCATCGGGCTTCCCTTCTTTAAAAAATCCATTTATCAATATATTATAAGTAAAAACATCAGGAACGACACCCATAACATCTCGAAGAAGCTTATAAGCCTTAACAACGAGCCCAGCCTCACACAATTCCTCAACCATTTTACGAAGATGGCCAGGATCCTTAACACGATCAACACTTTGAGAAAGTCGAAGAAAAAGCGAAGGCTTTATGTTCATCTTATTGAATATGGAGTGAGCTTCTTCTAACTTCCCGGCTTTGCAAAGTCCACTTATGAGAGCATTGAATGTATGAACACTAGGATCACATCCGAGCTTCCCCATCTCGTCGAAAATCTGTTGAGCCTCAAGAACAAGCCCTTCTTTGCACAACCCACAAATCATAATGGTGTATGTCGCCGAGTCAGGGAAGAGGTCATGCTGAGAAATCTCAAGCCTAAGAGACCGAGCTTCATCCAAATGACCCGCATCACAAAGGCCCTTGATAAGAGTGTTATAGCAATATGTATCTGGCTTGATGCCTCTATCTGCCATCTCTCTCAAGAAAGCCAAGGCCTCCTCGACCCTCCCGACCTCCGAATACCCACGAATCATAATCGTGTAAAGAACACAATCGGGCATCACATTCTCCTCCAACATCTCATCATAACGCCGGCGAGCCTCCTCAAACCTCTTAGCTCGAAACAGCCCATCGATCAACGAGCTATACCCATTCAATCCGAGAACAAAACCCTCTTCCCTGAACCCCCTCAACTGCTTAAGAGCATCATCAACCCTCCCCAGCTTGCAGTACCCGCTCAGCGCAGCGTTCCAAGCGACCAAATCCGGCCCGCAGCCGCTCCTCCTCATCGAGTCAAGCAGCTTCTCGGCCTCATCGACCCTCCCCTTACCAAACCAAGCAGACAAAATCAAAGTGTAAACCATGGCGTTCGGGGCGATGCCTGCCTGCCGCATTTCCTCAAACAGCTTCTTGACATCATCAACCAGCCCAGCCTTACAGAGCCCGTCGATCAAGATGCAGAAGGTCGCCCGATTCGGCCTGCAGTCGAGCTTCAGCATCTGGTAATACAACGCCAGGGCGAGAAAGATCACGTCTTTCTTCACCAGGAGGTCGAGGACGGTGTTGTAGGCGAAGGTGTCGGGCCGGGAGCCGAACCCGGGCATCCGGGCAAACGCGTCGAGGGCCTTCTCGGGCTCCCCGAGGGCCGAGTGGGCCCGGATCAGGGCCACGAAGACGAGGGGCGAGATGGGCCGGCCTGAATCCTTGATGTCTTGGAGGAGGGAGAGGGAGGAGGCGAGATTTCGGGGGTCAGAGAGGAGGGAGGAGACGATGAGGTTGAGGGAGCGCCATGAGCGGAGGCGCCTGCGGGAGGAGGCCCAGACGAAGAGGGCGAAGGACTGGGGGAAGGGAGGGGAGGGGGAGGGGGAGGAGAGGGCGGAGGAGATGACGTGAGGGGTCAAGTGAGGGGAGGGGAGGAGGTCGAGGGAGGGGGGGAGGGAGGAGGGGGGGAGGGTTTGGAGGAGGGAGAGGATCTGGGAGGAGAGAGAGAGGCCGCGGGAGAGGGAGCTCCGATGGAGACGGCGAAGGAGGAGGAGGGGGAGGGGAGGGGAGGGAGAGGAGGAGATGGGTTTCGCCCATCTCATGTGATCATTTAGAGATCGAGTTCAATGGAGGAGGAGGAGGCGGAGGAGGAGGAAGAAGACCGCGGTGTTTTCAGTCTTCAGAGGGAGCCGAGGGTTTTGGGGGAAGAAAGTGGGGAGGCAAACGGGTACGGGTTTCTTTTGGCCTTTGGACCCGTGTCGGATTTCACTAAAGGCCCTTTGGATGCTATGGGCCTCGGAAGTTGGAACTTTGGGTGCCTCGTTAGTAATTCCAGGCTAAACTGCACTGAAATATCTAATGTTTGCTCATTTTCACCATTTACGCACCCTCGGTTCTTTTTCGGAGCAATTTATACATCCCTAAAATGTCTAAGGCTAGCACTTTAGTACTCTTTATTATGCAAATGTAAAAATTTACATACGAATGTTCCCATTTATCAGTTAGATATTAATTTTAAAGATTTTTAGTCACTAATATTTGTTAAATTTACCATTAATCCTACCGAGATTCTAAGCTAAACATATTCTCATTCTATTTGAAAAATTAAATTTGGATAACTTTAACAGTAAATTCAGCAAATTTAGAAAGTTTAAAAAATTAGCTTATGAATGGTATAAGAAAATTTTTGGATGAAAATTTTCATGTTTGCATAACATAAGGTAATAAAGAAAATGCGCGCAAGGCGAAAAAACATTGAAGCAGGTAAAAACCATTTTCTTTCTTTCTTTCTTTCTTGTGCTACGGTGGTAAAAGCAGCGAGTCTTCGACTATAATCCATGACTCGAACAAACTGCATTGAAGTTTAAACATAGAATTCCACCAATTTGTTGCTCCCTAAGATTCAGTGCAAATGTGATCCTTCTAGTATTGGTTTTCTTCCACATAAAACGTGCCCGTTATTTAACGATATCCTCCATAAAACCAGCATTGACATCAAAGTAGTTTGTGAGGAGCTTACTCTTTTATAACCCAGACCTCAAAAGGCGAAGCCATCTGATTTTTAAATAACAAATAGTAGAATCAGTTGAGTTTTAACTCAAAATCCAAATGAGACCTATTCAACTCCTTAAGGAGTATTACGGCTTCCAATGTTTGAAAAAGCTTTTTTGAGACTCGCTTTGACACTTGCTTCACAACTTTTTGAAGGTTAAACGCTTCGAAACTCAATAGTGAAGCTATTTATTCCTTGAAGCTTACGCCCCATTGCTTAAAGCATAATTGACGTACGCGCTTTGCGCTTTATAAAACATTTTTCTTCTGAAACGCACGCTTTAGACAAGATGGGAGGACCAATATGACTATGTGAGTGTAAATAAAATATAAATGACATGCATGTAGCTTAGTTTATTATGATTTGTTTCTATACTTCAACATATTTAATTTTCATTTACTAATCGGTATATATAAATATGTGTGTGCGTGCGTGTAAATTATTATACCACTATATGTTATATGTTACCTTTTCAAATTTAAAATTAAAATACTTAAACTCATGAAGTTTACGCTTCACGCTTTGAAACTTACGCCTCGCTTCATTAAAGGGTCTAGCGCTTCATCTTGCGCTTTCACTTTTTAAACATTGACGGTTTCAAGTGTTTAACGCAACCAATGCTGCTCAAAACCGATGAGTTTATCGTAATTATCACCTTTTTAATGCAACCTCATTGTGAACACACTAACAAAATCATAAGGAGCATATCCTTTAATATGTGGAAAATAACAGGCTAACAGTACATACCAATCCTACATACTGATGAGTATCACATCAAAAAGAAGAAGAAAAAGCTTCACTACCTTGGCAATCCAAAATGTATACAGAAAATAAAAATAATCTTAAAAAAAACCTGCTCAGTAGGTCACTCTTAACAACTTGAGAACAACTAATGCCTTGTACGGCTCCCGACTAACAAAACACGTGTTGGTATGGGCTAACCGTAATATTTTGCTATAAAACCAGTATATCATTGAGTTAATAGGGAATCCGCATACAAAAGAGTCTAGCCGAATTGATAAGGTACCTATATAGAGTGATACTAGATTCATTGCTCATCGGTCTGAAAATTTTGAAAGGAGATGAGGGGGGAAACCACAGTCGACAACATGTATAACTATCTTAGACAAATAATCTTTCCATTTGTATTTCACATTTTATCATCTTTTTAACATGTTGTAGGCAAACATGTAACTTGTGCGAACTGGGAACTTGAGAAAGTTCACACGTGCAGAAAACTTGAGAGGGTTTCCAAGAAATTTGAGGTTTCCTCCATTTGGATAGAAAGAAATTGGTGTAAATTCCATTTTCATATTTGTTATGATACATCAGCAATTTCGTAAAATACATGTACGAGATTATGTTGATGGAGAGATAACTCATTGTTAAAAATCGAAGAGCAGTTTATCTTATTGGTACCGGAAAACAACCCATCTTCTTGTCTTTTGCTCTTCCCAATCTTTATTTTTTCAAATAAAGAAGGCCAACTTACGAGGATAGCCACCAAGTCGTATGTTAGCCTAAATTTTTTTTATGAATAACAACTAATAACTCTTGATTTCCTATACCTCAGCTAAGTATAATATTTCCATTCACAAGCTTAATACTTCATCTATGTTAGCTGGGTACTTCTATTTGGAAGCCGTACCCGTACCTGACAAGTCCTCACAACCGTAACCGTACCCATATCCGTACCCAAACTTCTTGGGCACTTCTTGAAGATATGCATATGTTTGTTCAAGCATGTACTCAATTATTTACTACACGTTTCAATCTAATACGCTCAACATACACTTCCTAGATGTATATTCTACACTTACACATCTATTTCTAATATATTGATGTCATGTAAATGAAAAAACAATATTGATCTTATGTAAATTATTAATTTTGATACATATAAATTTTTATAGCAGTGTCCCCCATACCCTACCTTTTACAAATTTGTCGTGTCCCGTACCCATGCGACTTAGTACTTCATGCATTTAAATGACATTCTTCTATAAGATCTTTAAGTTCATATTCTTCATCTTCTACAATAACCCAGAGGAGCTCACTCTGCATTGTATCCAACCACAGATTTTCAAATGTACTCTGAATTCATCATAGCTTATTCTTTCTTCCCCCCTAAAATATAATGGTCCAAATTTCAAATGCCCATGTCTCGCACAGGGGAGGGCGACTCATGCACGCCTGAACTGCAGGAGGGCAACTTATATGCAAATAAGGAGGGTCAAGCAAGACTAAAAAGAAACAATGACTACATTTCCAAGTAGTTTCATGAAAAAGCAACCAAAAAAAAAAAAATAAACAATAGCAAAAACAATAAGCAAACTATTATCTGACACATGAGAACTGTCTGTCAAGTTCAACAAGCAAAAAAGGGGAAGACACATCCAAGAAGGGCATCAAATTAATCATATGCAAAGCATATATAGGCAGGATCAGAGAAGTCCCCAAGATATTATATACATGTATGCTATATAGCAATACGTATAAAAAACAAAGTCAAGGTGCAGAAGCACCCGATAATCCGGTGTATGTATCATAATCCATGACAAAAACAAAATACCATAGCACTAGCACATGATAAAGGAAAGACAATCAGGCATAAATTCTTCACATCATCTGAAACTCTAGAGCATAAACTGTAAGGTGAGTACTCGCGCTTACCGCTGTCCTCGCTGAGATGAAGTTATGAACTAAGTTTCCTCTTCGGATGGTTTGACAACCCAGATGGCACTTCAAACAACTCCATCAGTTGGCTCTCCAAATCCTCTGGTGTGTATTTGACATACTTTGTTGCATGCCGTGTACCCTCCAACTGCCCGCCGAACCTCCCCAAAAAGGCGCGGTATGCTGGGATGATTTTCTCTGATGCAGACAGCCTCAGCTCATCCCTGAGCTGAGGGTCCGGAACCTTCCAAGTAGTTTGGCTCCTATATATCTCCTCAAAAGCCAGGTTAAAATTCTTGAACCGCTCTTTGAGGGCCACTTTCGATACACTACTAGCCCTACCACTGCCACCCAACCCGTCGTCCTTCAAAAATGACAACGGTTTTGTCAAAGAAGCTCTGAGGTAGCTGTTATGGTACTGGCGAATTTGCCCGCGATGCTTCTTGACCCAGTTTTCTCCCAAGATCTTCCCAAGCTCTGAACCCTTAACCTTCTGGACCACATAAAGCCGATTATTCATTACGAAGATTAACCGCAACGCAGCATCATCGTAAAGCTTGGCCTTCTCCTCAAGATTAGACTCCAGATACGAGATCAACAATCCCAATTGGTGGCCCAATCGGGCCGTATTCTCACCACAATCAATAACCTCCTCAGCGACTCCGTCATCATCAAGAAGGGATTCAAGCGAGCTGCTGTAAGCCACCAACAATGCCGTGTAATTCATCACGTACCGAGTCAGGGGGTGGATTTCTCCGCCCAACATTGGCTTTTTCGATGACTCCTTCTGAACCCGATTCACAAATTCAGCAAATGTTCCCTTCGCAGCCTCGCCCAGCCACGCCAATATCCGTTCAGCCTCCTTGATGATATAATTTCCAGAATCACCCCAAAACAACTCGTCCAATCTGGGTTTCGTCTGTGATAAAGCTTCATACATGTCAAGAATCCGAAACAACTTCTCTGGCGACCGCCTTTGGATTGCGACAGCATCTCCAAAATTCAAAAGCTGCATCACGCACCCCTTAGTACTCTCAACAAAGCACTCTCCTCTAAGCTCATCGGATACAGACAAGATTTGCTCACAGAGACGATACTCCCCCGGAAACAAAACCATAACCACTACTTTCAAGGTCTCCGCCCACTTCCTCATCTTATCATCAAGTAACCTCCACTCAATTTTCTGAACCTCGTCGATACTCATCCTATCAACGCCAAGGCTAGAGAGACTCTCATCCAACATCTCTCTCCTCGCACCGCTATAAACCTGACAAAGCTCTTTGTGATACCCACAACGAATCATTCTGTCCGCAATCTCTTTCAAATCCGATACCGCCTCGGGACGAATGAGTTCGCTGTTCCTGTACTCCTCAAAATTCAAGCTTTCCCTACGATGATGATGGCCGGAGTTATCCACGGAGCATTCGGTCTCATTCGAGGTGTCCAATTCTTCGTCTAGGTTTTCATCGACGGAATGGCCACGGATCGAGCAGTGGAGGCCAGCAGCGGAGTCGAGAAGAAAGGTGTTTCGGATCATGAGGTGGCGGAACTCATCCTCGAGCCTCGACATCGCCATCTGGATCAAGATCTCGACTTTCCCCCGAACATCTCCGTACAATTCTAATTCACCTTGGCCAGCGAGGGAGATTAGGTCATCGACGGCGAGGAGGTACTCTCCGATCTCCTCGGGCGAGGATTCAAAGAGGAGGGAATTCGAAGAGTCCCAGGGAGAGACTACCTTGTCCGCCTCTTCGAGCTTCGCCTCGATCTCGGTGCGGGCTTCGTCGACCTCGACGTCTCCGTCGCCGGCGAAGTTGATGGAGGAGAAGCGGTGGTCGAAGGTGGAGAGGATACGGAGCATGTCCTCGGCGGCGGTTTTGTCGGCGGCGAGGCTCTTGACGATCTGCTGAGCGGTGGCGATCACCTTGTCCTGGCCTTCGACCGGGGGCCTCCCCCCGTCGGTCCTGGCGGCGGCCGCCATGGATTGCTAGTGTTTTGGGGGAAGAGGGGAGATTTTAGGGTTTGGGGATGGGGGTTCGGAGCATGATGGCGATGATGGGTATTGTCTTCGGCCGGCTTGTATTGAAGTCTTCTTCGTGAAGCTGGACCGACGAGGGGAGCTCTCTTCTGCGCTAATTTTTTATTTTTATTTTTTTTAAATTTATAGCCCTCGCTGTTTTTTCACGCGTTTTCTAAGACGAGATATTTTCGTCGAAGGACCTGTTAAATTTTCTATTGCTGAAACATCGTCGGGGTGTCTCGTGGGGATTTTGCATGTAGATGCCTATGATCCTGAGGATTAAACTTGTGCTGTAACTTATTATTGCGCCTTGTTTGGATGGAGGTAGATGGATGGAAGGGAATGTAAAATTTCAATTTTACTTCGTTTGGGAGTTTTTTGGGGGGTTAGAGGATGGAAGGGGGTGTAAAATTTGGTCACTTTTGTTAACCTCCGATTTGGGCGGTAACCG
>JBAKGM010000002.1:5241018-5253643 GCA_037177215.1 Asparagus racemosus
TTGGGGAACTCCCAAACAGAGGGTTGGGGGGTTTTTTTTTTTTTTTTTTTTTTTTTTTTTTTTTTTTTTGTGGGCCGTGTAATTTGGTGGACGGAGATGTTTGTTTTAGCATACATTGGATTGGAGACACGCATGTTAGGGTAGTTATTCTAGCAGGTTCGTGCGTAAGCTTGAGAAATTAAGTGATTGTCGTGGAAGTCTTGGCTTAGATATTGAATCCCTGTCTCCAGTAAAGTATGAGTGAAGGTTTAAATATTTAAGTTGTTGGCTAATATGATAGAAAACTGACTTATTCTCTGAACGTCTTCTCCAGTTTTTGTTCTTCTCTGACCGTTTGCTGCATGAGACAGATTACAGGCGTGCACGCTCGCTTTCATTATATTGGTGGCCACTATTAGGGCGTAAAACACGGAAACCTCTCCTGAGATTCTACGAAAACGCTCGGATTTCGCCAAATACTTTCCTACCAGGGACGCTAAGAAAATGCTCAGATTTCTCAAAAAGCTTTCCTATTATTTAGTTTGGCTGAACTTGGAAAGTGATATTTGGGTTTCTTGATACATCATCATTCGTTAAGGAAACTCAATTCCGAGCTTTTTAGCTCAGAAATTGGTGAAAAAGTATTATTTGGGGAATAAAAAATTTGATGGAGAGATCCTATAACTAACAATATCTCGCCATATTTTAAGGGTGAAACAAACAAATAATACTATTTTCTAGGAAACACTTAGAAACTCGTGGGAATGTATTTCTGAGACTGGAAATGGTTTCCCACTATTTTAGAAAATATAAAACAGCCCTTCATTATATTCTTACTTGCAAATCAATGATCTGAAAGGGGAAAATATGTTAGCAATTTATTTACTCGAAAAGAAAAACTGTACTTTATCAACAAAGTCTACAATCTGACAAACGGAACAAACCCTCTAAAAGGAGGAAAATGCGAAGTTTAGAAAAGGAAATCCCAATATGCTATGCATATACTGGTAATTTACATTCAGTCCACTGTGAGGGTGCCCTTGTTATATTTCCCGGAAAAGTATATTCTGTGATATTCAAAGAATGACCATATACAACAATCAATCAAAACTAATCAAAGTTTAGAAAAGGGTAAATTACAAACAATTCCTCGTCTATATTTTTAGGATCATTTATCACCACTCAACTCATCTATTAACAATTATCACAGTGTGATTGGTATTTGAGAAGAATAAATTGTAGATAATCCCCTTCCTCAAGAACTGAGGGGTGATAAATACTACTAAAAGTGTTGGCAAGAGAGATTATGTGCAATTTACCTTCAGAAAAATCCTCCTTAATGTACAAACGCAGCTAAACATTCACCGTCTTCGTCGACTCCACCAATCCGGAATCTTCAACCTCCGATTCCGGTGAGCAGCAAGCCTAGCATAAGGAGCCTTATACTTCACCTGCCTCCACAACATATTCACTCCATCGCCAGTCTTTGGTGGATATTGAAACTCAAAATGATGTGATACATTCTTTAATTTTGTCCACATTTCAATCCAGCTTTCTTTCGTTACTTCTCGGAGCTTGGAAACTAAGAAATGTGGTTGGAGAGCTTCTTGAATGGAGAAGAAGAGGGAGAATTGGGAATAGTCGAGTTCTGATTCGAAGGGGAGCTCGATGTGGTCGCTGACGATGACAGGGACGCAGTGGCTGACGATGGCGTCGAAAAGACGGCATGAGGATGGGGTGTCGCCCGCTGGATGGAGGCAGAACTTTGATGAGCGCATGCCTTCTGTCGACTGGCGATAATATAGAAGCAAATATAACATTAGATGACATGTTTCTCAGCGTCAATTTTAAATCAATATGTAAATTGGTATCGGTGTTGGTGCATTCAGTACTTGATAGTATAAACAGTTAAAATATCCGCAGATCAAATATTATGAGTGCAATCACCTACTTCAAAATGTGTACTGAGAAATGTTCATGCTCTCTAATAGGTCTATATGAAATTTCTATAGAGGGCCCTCTATAGAATTCTTTTGTCCAGATAAAACAAATGCTTTGATATATTAAGGATAAATTGCAAATAACTCACGTCATCACTACTTCAGAGCACTTACTATCCCTCCACTCCTTTATTAGCACTTATCATTCCTAATGTTGGCATTTTTGGAAAGATAAATTGCACATAACCTCTTTTTCCCCGAATTGAGGGTGATAAGTGCTTATAAACGAGTTAAACGTACTCAAGGTGCACATGGGAGAGATTACGCAATCCCCAAATACTAAAATGCTACACGACAACGCAGGAAGAAGTCTCAGCTCAGAAAGATCTGTGACAATCAAATACATGCACAATGGATACACAAACAAGAACTGACAATTTTGGATTCCTTGTCTTAGACGAAATGATTAATAGTGATCTAGGAGATCTAAACTCACCCAATTTGGAAAGAGCATGGAGATGTAGAGCATTAAGATGAATCGTTTAGCTTGTGAATGCATACATGCACAAGCTTCTCAACTTGCATCGAAACATCATGCAATTTGTGACCACTGAATGGAGCTAATAAAAGCAGTTCAGATTGTCACGGAAAAGAGGTGTAGGTATTAATCCAGGAAAGCACTTCATATTTTCATTTTTTAAATAGAGTCACAATTAAAAAAGTGTGCACTTGTCCAGTTCTTCGCGCGCCAAAAGGGCCATTTCAAATAAATATTGTATTTTGGTCATAATTTATTCACTACGATAAAATTATATTTCGGCATATCTAATATGCACATAGCTTAAAATTTTGATTCTCGGAGGTTATAGTTAATTGAGTAGAAAAAAGCAAATGGCCTCAGCGGAAGGTAAGATATGTACTCATGAAAAACTATATTGCATGAGAATAGAATCAATTGTCGATCTACATGGCTCTGACAAATTTTGAAGTATTTACTAGAAGATTGTTCATTGTATGGAGTAATAAAAAACACCACACCTTATATTAGGCTTTTCAACATTGAAAGAAATGTAATTGGAATGGAACATAGTTGGAACAAGAAGTTAATCTGAAATCTTCCTAGTATAAGCTAACTTAAATTCATAGATAATGAGAACGACTACTTCACCAAGATTAAAAGCCAGGAAAAGACTCGAAATGAAAGAGATCACATGTTTAGCATAAGATGTGAAGACAGAGATGACGTGCAGAGTATATAGTCAAACCAGACACATCTGTTTCATAAATAACATTAAGAACCAGTTCAAAAAATCCAAATCTTTAAGAAATATTGGTACAACTGTACAAGAGCTGGAAGTTCAAATAGACATCTTACTTTCATGTTCAAATAAGGATTCTTTTAGGCACATATATGAAGAACATAGTGAAACCAACAACCTCAGCACGCAAGATATATAGATAAAAGGATGTGCCAGTCGAAACTGAAGACTCTAGTTTCAAGCAAAGTACAAGTCCAAATTAGGAACTTCCTCTTTCGGCATTACCACTTCAGAAATATGTGATATGTTATTTTCTATAATTCTGATTTGTCATGATGCCAACTGCTAAAACTAGGTTGTTTGCCTACAATCATTAACTATTTGACAACACCATCAAAATAAAAAATTAACAAAGTCCTAATAATTTGATTGCCATGTTTCCAATGTGAATTTCCACCCTAATTTTCCTACTTAGCTCTATCGAGGGTTATCCACTCAGTCAAAGACAGCAACATTTGTATGTAGAAACTAGAAAGCAAAAGTGAAAAGGGAATAAAAATTACTGCTTTTATGCCGTCGGTGTTAGCAAAGCTATCCTCAAAATGGACATCATCAAAGCCTTTTAATATCTTGGCCAGTCTTTTACGAACAATTCCTTCCTGAAATAAGAAGATGCAGAGTTCACTTGTGTTGTAAAGAGACTGTCCATTAGAAAAAATATGGCAACTTACATCTTTTCTTATAGTTCTTCCCCGAAAGAAGAGAAGTGTGGGCCGCGATTCAAAAGGGTCAGGAGTATTATCATCGGTATAGGTACTGACCACATGAACATAGGGAGTTACCACATCTTTACTCAGGGAAGACAAATTTCTTGGGTATCGTCCAAAATCCACAACCACAAGTATAGATGCATTCACCTGATCTCTGAGAAATCTGAAGGCATTTGGGTGGTGCATAGGAATTACATGGTTGCGTCCTCCCGAACGCTGCCAGTACTTGGATTTTCTGAGAAAATCAAGTAGGTCTATCTGCCACAAATAAGTTCATTATATGATGAATGGAATTTGACACCCCAAATAACTAATAATTATCAAGGAACTATATGCTACCTTATCTATTAACTAATACGAACTTCCACAGTATGACATACTGTTTACAATTAGAAAAAATTTATAAACAATACAAAGGAGCCTGCAGATGTAAGCTAATTACAAGAACAGCATTCAGATATTTAACATACTATTTACTGTATCTTTGTGTTGCCTAACTTCATGATTGCTGATTGCGACAATCTAACTCAAGCAAAGCAAAAGCAAAATTTATAGGAATTTGCAGGAATCTGAGAAACTAAATGATGGAAACTCATGAGTCATGATATGAATTTTTATTCACATATTCAAGACAAAAGTTTGCGTTTTTGGTCATCATCAATTGTGAGTACTATCATTAAATGTGGATGGTCAAAAAAAATACAAAGTTCATCAAACACGTTAAAGTGAGCTATATTTTTTTCTCCACAACTTTAAGGTTCAAGCTTTCTTTATCTAAATAGCATCGACCAAACCACATTGTCTATAAAGAATAACAAACATTGCACAGTCTCATGATCACTTATCTTATCAATGAGCAAAGTTACCATGCCAAGGTGAGCAAAGTCGAGGCAGAGCAGTGAACGGTTACAAACCTAAGGATCAAAATGCTAATCAATTAAACTCAACGGATCTAGAGAAAAATACCACTATGTCTAACAGGAAACAGCTGGAATACAACTAGGCAGTACTTTTCTTCTGTGGGGTTTCAGAGGATCAGTCTTTTGCTCACTCATGACTTTCCAGTGTTCAACTGCAGGTTCTCTGTTTGCACAAGAGAACTAATCCTACTCAATGAGCATTGAAAATATTTCAGAAAGGCCAAGAGACCTTGAATATAAGGCATGCTGTCATTTCTTCTATGAAGTCCAAAAAGCTAAGGCAGTGGAACACTGCAGCACAGCCTTGAGCAATGAATGCATTCAGTCGACACAGGAATTCATGTAATCCATCTTGTGAAACAAGACAATATATTTCTCAAAAATGTGGGATGCACATACTGCTAATAAAATACTTATACGTTCTACTTAAACAAAAAAGTGTTGACTTGCAAAGTGAACAAATATAATCTGGCCAAATACTCAAAACTATAAACCTAATATATCTATTAGCATAGCTGAGTAGTTTATTTGTTGTTTACCAATTTACTTTATCTTGTACTCCAAGTTTACTTGTACCTCAAGTCTCCTTGTAGCCCAAGTTTCTTTCCTTTCCTCTATTTAAAGAGGTGAGGCATCCATAATAAATATATCTTGGTTTCTATTTCTCTAGATGGTATCAGAACAACCCATGTTCAAATCCCACCGGCCACGAATCTAAAAACTGACACCACTACGTGAGTCCAAGTTTCAGGCTCATTAAAAGCGCGCTCAACCTACGGAGGCATTTTAGGATATAAAAATATAATTCTCAACCCTCACCATAGTTTAGGCCACAAATTTTCGAAATATTGACACTGATACGTGAGTCCAAGTTTCAGGCCCATTAAAAGGGCCTGCAACCTGCAAAGGCATTTTAGAATATAAAAATATAATCCTCACCATAACTTTGGAGTTTTGATGTAATGGTTAGAGGACTTAATTTAAGAATATCCATCATGTTATAGATCATGTTTCACTCAATAATAACAGTAGAACTAAAACCCATAAAGAAAAGTAGGAAATATGTCTAATAATGGACTAAACAAACATGTGCTTAGGAAAAGGAGTACCCATGTTTGTCATTATCAACAACCAGCACCTGGGTCCAAATTATTACAATTGGTTGTTGTAACCTTTGTGTACATTTTAAGCCGAACACAATTCGTTCAGCCCTATTTCCCCCAAGGAAAATAATTCAGAGACTTCTGACAAATGTAGAAATACTACAGTGTAAGTATGTTCCCAGCTAAACCTTGCTATCTGTAAGCCCAAATGAAACATCTTGAGCATCATGACACATGTTGCTTAATAGAGTATTTGAAATCAGAAAATAAAGGCTTTTAAGATATAGAAAGATTTGATGAAGTATTAAGGACAAATGTGTTCATGTCAAACAAAAGTTTTTTGTTCGATTATTGCCTTGTACTTTAGCATTCCTTTTTCTCCAAATGTTGTGTCATCAACAAAAATTTCTTGTGATTTAGGTTATTGAGGAAGAGGCAAAAATTTTTTGCTGAAAGGTCCGATATGGTCTTGTGGACATGTGATCCAAGTGTTATGTCATCAACAAAGTTTTGCTAGACTCTTTTTGTACTTTAGTGTTCTTTTGTTTCAGTCCCCATTTATCAAAACAATATTTTAAATATTCTAACCTACTCTGGCAGTCCAAATGACATGACTACAAGAATCCCTCCAAGGGCATGGAACAGAGGTTCCTTGAATTGCACAGAATATGAGATGTAATTCAAACTCAACGCTCTCCTGATCACGGGTTAGAATATTTTCCATGTCACATCACTATAGTTAGTGGGTTGCAAAGCAAACTTTGTTGATGACACAACATTTAGATAACATCTCCAGAAGACCAGATCACCTTTCAGCAAAAAGTTATGCGTCTTCCTCAATAACCTAAAATCACATATAGTTTTTTGTTAGACAAAGCAAAAGCCAACAAGTGTACTACTTTTCTCTCAATGGCAGCGTTCTCTTTTGCTTTACAGTACATAAATTCTAAAGTAAAAGAAAAGCTTTAGAGGGTCTTTTCCTTTATCTATAAATTTAAAGAAGACTACTCTGATTTACATGTAAATTGACAGGACATCAGCAGTTATTTGGAAAACAAAACTATAACATAAACTGTCTTTTCCAGATAATTCAAAAAAGAAAGCAAAGAACCCTAATGGTTGATAATATAGACTTTAATACACATTAACTGGTATAATAACCAATACATTGGAAAATCTTTTCCTTCTTTCTTTTAGTGACACTATTTTACTTCTAGTTAAATCATTCTGTGATTTTTTTTCCCTTTATATCAGTCATTCCAGCTACCAAATTGAAACCCTGACAGTTGCCTATGAATCAG
Source organism: Asparagus racemosus (assembly GCA_037177215.1). NCBI lineage: Eukaryota > Viridiplantae > Streptophyta > Magnoliopsida > Asparagales > Asparagaceae > Asparagus > Asparagus racemosus. Next base: position 5,248,291 of record JBAKGM010000002.1, read on the forward strand.
ATTTTTAGTTTACAGTCAAACATAACTGACTTAAATTGCGTAATTACCTTAAAGATAATTTTCCAATTTAAATGCCAAATTTTCCTAACTTCAGAGCACATGCATGGTTGCAGAGACGCCAACATGGACATAACACAGCAATGCTAAGCAAAATCAAAGATACCGATGACACGTGCATCCTAGATGTGTCCATCACACATCTGATATGACATGATTTCACAATGGAAATGCCCGTTTTCAGTATTATCACAGGGTGAAACTAGACTTTCCTGAAAATAACTATTGGAGAAAGAGATAACATAATTTAAAAGTTCAGGTGCGCACATTTCACTAGGAACTATTAAGAAAAAAAAATTAAAAGTGCAATAGTTATAATAAGAAAACACAAGATTAAGTATTCAAGTTATTTTACCTTCACATGGATAATAAGCAAGGTTTTCAATATCGGTTATTGGGGATTTATCAGATGGTCAAAATCCATATCGGATAGCGGATAGCCGGGATATATCAGGGATAAGTGGTATTTATCGGAGTGATATAGCAAATGGTGTACATACATAATATAATATCCTAAAATGCAATCTAACCACACTTAATGAAATATAAGCATACCAAAATGTAAAAAAATATGTTTAGGTTCACTAACTAATTGTAGAAGCTTGCTTCTTGAATATGTGCCCATTGCTCAAAATCAAAACCCAAACCAAATAAAATCTGGTCAATAATTCTAATTTTTTGGATAGGTAAAATCGGCTAATATCTCACTTTATCGCCGCATTATCATCGATAAATATCCAAAAACGATAACCGATTTAAAATTGAACTTATTATAGTGGAAGGGGTTCAAATCCGATAACTCGGCAATAAATCGATATTATCGGCCGATATTTAAAACCTTGATAATAAGTCTTATTGTTTCAAATACAAATTAAAACATCAGAAACCGAAACAAAGCCACCCAAAAGGAAGCTAAAAAGAGAATGTCGAGTTTGCGTCTTGACTATTTTCCCTCGCATTTGTTATTTTCTATTGGCAAAAGACTAACAATCAATTGACTTGTTGTCCAACCCAATCTATTTTTTTTCTGGAAAATTCAGATAACTCCTGTTTGTTAATGAATTTGACTGCACAAAACAGTTTTCAATTTTCTGTATGAGCATACTACTTTAAGCTGAAAACTCATTATTCAACGACAGTTTAGGATATCTCTTACACATACTCTATACATACATTAGGAGGTTCTTATTTAAAAAAAAAGAATTAATCTTTTAATATCGCGTGTACTTTATAAGTAGGGGGATTTTGATGAGAAATTTGCATTCATCGAGCTATTTGTTAGACAGAGGAAAACCAAATCCCTTGTAAACCTACAATTGAATACCCGTTCAATCAGTGTGGGACTAAATGGACCCTAACATTCACATACGCTATTTTCATCGCCAAATTGAGTACCATGAGAATACTAGAACTAAGAACCTCTCCTAATCTAAAATTTACTTAATTCCAATAATATCCACTACAAAATAATTCCCATATCACTACTATCAAAATACTAACTCGCATCTAAATCCTTCATGACTTATTTTCTTTAAAATAAAAAATAAAAAAATAAACCTTCATGTCACTAACCTGCAGCTGTCGATCGACCTCAGTCTCCGGATCAGTCATCGTCCTCCCATGCGTATTGAAACTCAACGAAGAAAAGAACGGGACAAAGAAGACCTCCGCCTGCTCCGCATCCAAAACCCTAACCGCCTCCGCTCCCTTCCCCTCCCCTCCCTTCACCATCAGCGACGCCGTCATCCAGTACTCAACACTGTGCTGCCTCTTGACCCCAGAGTTCTCCGGCCACGGCGGCACCACGCCGGGCTCCGCCGCCGACTCCGGCCGGTGATTGAGCATCTCGAAGTTGAATCGGCGCGGGAGATCGTACATGAAGACCTTGAGAGGCGGCCGCCGGAGCTCGACGGCGACGGCGGCGGCGGAGCAAGGGTTTGAGAGGGAGAAGGAGGGGAGATTGAGGCGGCGGGATTGGGAGTCCGTGAAAGTGAGGAAGATGGAGATTGAGATTAGGATGAGGACGACTGCGATCGAGATTTGAGATTTCGTCGACATTGCCGAAGATGGGATCTCTGAGATGGAGATGGCAGATGTTGGGAGTTTTGAGTAGGAGTGCAGTCGAAGTTAAAGTCGGATCCATTAAATCATGGTTACTTGTAGAAGTACTCTCCAAATCTCAGAGTTTGCAAAACAACCACTCATATCATCAAAATTTTTAAAAAAAATTATCCTTTAAACAATTAATCATCTATTTTGATAAGTTAATTTATTATTACAAATTAAAAAATAAATTAATCATTAATTTTTTTGAAAAAACTATCCTTTAAACAATTAATCATCTATTTTGATAAGCTAATTTATTATTGCAAAGTAAAAAAATATAAGAAAACAGTCAGATTTTTAAAACTAAGTTGATGATTTGTTGAATTTAAGAGTATTTTTTTATAAAGTTAATGGTACGAGGAGTAGTTTTGCAAATTCTAAAATTTGAGAGGTATCATTGCAAAAGTTCGTCATTTACGTGGAACATACTCAAATAACCCTTATTTTTTTTAGTTTTAAGGAGTCACGAACTAACGATAATTATTTGGGGTTTTTTCGTATTAGTCCCCCAATTCTTTCATATTATGAATTACCCCCCAAATCTTCATATTTTGAACTTAGCCCTCAATTCATTAAATATTTTAAAGTTCGTCCCCGAAATCTTCATATTTTGAAATGATCTCTTAAAAGTGTTAAGTGTTTTGAAACTAGTCCCGCAAATCTTTCAATCTAGTGTTAATTAGAGGGGCTAATTTTAGAATATTTAAGATATTTAGGAGATTAATTTAAAAATATGAAGATTTGAGGGACTACTTGTAGAACATTTAAAACTTTGGAAGAGTAATTTAAAAAAACCTAATTATTTTTTGGGCTATTAAGATATTAGTCCTCAAATCTTCAATAGTTTCATATTAGCCCCTCAAATCCTTGAAATTGCTCACAAGTCCCTCAAATCTTAAGCGGTCTTACAATTTGATCCTTCAATGGCTAAAATACCTCTTAGCTAATGTTTTTTGAACCCAAAGGAAATTGGAGATAAACATGAATTGATGGATATTTTGATTATTGATGGATCAGATTGCATGACCCCTTGGAATCTGAGGGACTTATGAACAATTTCAAGGATTTGAAGGCCTTTACGGAGTTGTTGAAGATCTAAGGAACTGATATATAGGTAAACCTAATTATTTTTAGTTGATGTGAGTGGTGACTATTATTAATTGAAGCTTTAATAATGTAGTTTCAAGAAAATTAATATATGGTTCTTAAAAAAAGAAAAAGAAAATTAAGAGCATGTTTGACTACATTTTTTTTAATTCTTATAAGTTACTTAGTATTTATTCCCAAAACTCCTTATAACTATGTAAAAAATTAAGGAAGTTGTTTGCTAAACCCCTTAACTTATAAGGATATATAAGTAGTTATGTGTTTAATAAACTAATAGCTTATAAAGTCGTGGTATATGTCAAATGAATGAAATGGACATATTGTTGTAACTCCATATTGTGACTAATTAATTTATTTTATATTAATCAAATAAATAATAATATTAAATTTATTAAATAATTAAAACAGTAATTAATTTAATGCAAGTATTTCAAGTTAATTATTAATTAATAATATTGATACTAGTGAATTAATTTCATTGTAATGAAATATTAGTATCAATAAAATGAATTAATTAACTAAAAATTAGCCATCTCATAATAAAAAATATATGTGATTAAAAGTATTTTTATATATTATATTATTTGTGATTATTACTTAATATTATTGAGATTTGTTAATTAAATTCATATTAGTGAAATACTATTATTAATAAAATAATTAATTAATTATAATAACAAATATATTTTATTAAATTATTTTTATATAATACATTATTTGTGATTATTAATTACTAATATTGTGATTAATTAATTAATTTCATATTAATAAAATAATTAATTAATATATAAAAATTAGTTATCTCATAGTGAGAAATATACTTACTTAAAATATTTTTATATATTACATTATTTATGATTATTAATTATTAATATTGAGATTAATTAATTTCATATTAATTAAAATATTTTTATATATTAAAATATTTTTATATAGTGAGAAATATACTTTATTAAATATTTTTATATATTACATTATTTGTAATTACTAATTCATAATATTTAGATTACTTAATTTCATATTAATAAAATAATTATTATTAATAAACTAATTAATAAAAGTAATTATTAATAAAACAAAAAGACTCTAATATGAGATTTCTAATAGGTATAGTTTGTCCCATCGAAAAGTGAAAGTTGGTTCACATTGTGTCCCTCAGGAAAAGCCGTTGCGGCGGTCAAACTAGACATTTCTACCCTAGATTGTGAATCCTAATGATGGGTAACCCAGTTCTAAAACTAATTGTTGGATTTGAGATGCAATCCTAGAGGGGGTGAATACAGCTGCTACCGTTTTTCACTAAAAATACAGAGTATGCAGCTGAATAGATAAAATAAAGTGAAAAATAACTAACTAATGGCACACAAGATGTTATATTGGTTCGGATAACAATCATACGTCCACTCTTCCTTCTCTCGAAGGGGTTTCATCACTATGCCAAGAGTTCTCTTGAATCACAAGCCGATTCAGGAGGCTTATAAAGATCGCACATTATAATCTACCTAAAACCAGTCATCTAACCTAACACTCCACAATTAGTAACACCTAGCCATTACTAGTCTCAACCCCTCAATTAACACCGACTTGAGTACGTCGTAAAAAGTAAGTTTGAAACAAACTAATAAACACAAGTTTAAGCACAAAAAGTAAGAAAGATCTTGCAACCGTTTTCGATTAACAAACTGCCATTTAATGGATCAAAGTGAAGCTTGATGAAGAACGGTATAGATGATGAAATCAAGGGCAACTCTCCTCGGCAAGATGATTTGAAGATGTTGAGCGCGACGAGAAAGAGTTTGTTGAGCCTCCGGGGGTCAAAACCTTCAATCTAATATCTTCTCTAATCAAAACCCTAGAACTCTCTCCTCTATTTATCTCTTTCAAATCATACATAGCCTTTAATCAATTAGAAAAGAGATATCCCTAACATGGTAGAAGTTGGTGATCAAAAGGAATGACGAATGACTATAATTGTTGATGCTCAAACTGGTGCTTGGATTAAACAGTCACTGATCGAGGTTAGATCAGAGTTTAGGGAAGCGAGGCTCGTTTCTCCTCCTAATACGACGCCTAGCAGCTGGTC
>JBAKGM010000002.1:5257921-5287746 GCA_037177215.1 Asparagus racemosus
AAGGTGGTGATAAGCTGGATACAGGATAGGTTCTTTTGGGGCTCAGTTTGGGGAAGAGGATGCAAAATGAAAACACTCAACAACATTAAACACCTTTTCGGTGTTTTGGAAAATGCATTTTGTTTTGGGCTTGGTAAGTTGTAGTCCAAAAAAAACAGCTCGGTGAACAAACATATTTCGTTTGGTTTGTTCAAAAAGAAAAACGGAAACAAAAGAAACGCACCAGTACCCAAACGGACCCTTAGTATATAGTTCAAAAGAAAAGGTGTAATTTTGCATTTTCTATATAAACCCAAAGTTGAAACTTAATTTGTTTCTAAGCAGCCCAAGTGCTCAATCAACTTGAATAAAATAATAATATAAGAAATTATAACATAATTGTTTTTTTCCTACAGACCCAAAAGTTTACCCCCATTTATTTTTAAACCCACACACTTCCAAAGTTACTGTTATACCCAGGATGCTTTAATGAATTATTTTTAAATCCACTTTGAATATTATGAGTTTGATATACATTGTCATTTGCAACTTTAGATAGGTTTTTTTTGCCTATAAACTCAGCCTCTAACCCATGTTTCTTTTTAGCCCACCCATTTCGGTAAAGGGTTTTTTGCCTATAACCCATAGGTCTACCCCAAATTAATATTAAACAAACCCACTTTTTAAATCACTCTTACACCCAGAACGCTCCCATGAAATATTTTTAATGCACTTTGTATTTCATCAATTTTGATATATGGCGTAAGTTGCAACTTGCAACTGTAGATAGGTTTTTTTGCCTATAAACCCAAAGTCTTACCCCGCTTTATTTTCCCGTTTTATTACTCACCCAAAGTTTCAGATAGTTTCTTTCTTTTTTTTTGGCCTATAAACATAAAGTTTTGCCCCCGGTTATTTTTGAATCCACCCGTTCCAAAATTACTCTTAAAACACAAAATGCTCCCAACAAATTAGTTTTAAACTCATGTTGTATTTCAGCAATTTGGTTAATGATTTAACTTGCAATTTTCTACTTCCTATATTTCTTCCTAAAGTGGTGAGAGATATGGTGTATTTTAAAACCAAATCCTTAACACATTACTTTTTTGGCTTTTCAAATTAATGTCGCATCTGGAACTGTAGATGCATTTTTGGCCTATAAACCCAAAGTTTTACTCCCGTTTACTTTTAAACCTACCTCGTTCGAAAAGGGTTTTCTTCCTATGTACCCAACGTTTTACCTCCATTTATTTTGAACCTTACTTACTTTCGAGAATCAACTTTAGATCCAAAATTACTCCGTCCATAGTTTTTAATCCCATTTATTGTTTAACCCACTAACTTCCGAAAAGGATTTTTCCCTATAAACCAAACTTTTACCCCATTTATTTTTGAGCCCACTCACTTCCAAAATCACTCTTAGACCCAAAATACTCCACCAAATTATTTCTAAACTCACTTTGTGTTCTAATCAGTTTATAGTACAAATGTACAATGTAAGTTGCTATATTTTGGTGTATCTTATTAAATTTAGATCTAAGTGATTAGATATATGATGTATTTTAAACTAAATACTTAAACCATTCTCTTTTTAGCTATAACCCTACAGTTTTGTTTCCATTTATTTTTAAACCTACTCACCTCCAGAAAGGGTTTTTTCTGCTATAAACTTGAAGTTTAACAATAAATTTTTTAGACTCACCCACTTCCAAAGTCACTCTTAGATACAAAATACTCAATCGAATTATTTTTAAACCCACATTGTATTTCAATAGTTTTATATATGTTATAAGTTGTTATATTTTGATATTACTCGCTATATTTTTTGTAACTTGTTAGGCAGACAATGTATTTCAATAACCATATGCGTACATGATTTTTTTTGATTGTTTCCACACTATTACCGAATTGCGCTAGTCAATTTAGCTCCTTAATAGCTAATGGTGACAAAAATATACTAAAAGTAACTAGTTAGACACAAAGATGGCAATTTATAGACAAAGATTAAAAGTTAAAAACAAGGTATATACAAATGTAATAACTAATAGCTAAATGTGACGAATCAGAGGTAAAAAATAATAGCTAAATGTGAGTTACTTATGCGAAAAGTAACAAGTTACACCCTAAGGTAACAATTAATAGCTAACGGCGGAGGGATGGCGGGCGGCGCTGAGGGAAGCGGCGATGGAGGAGAGGTTGGCGGTGAAGCAGAAGAGATGGTGGTTGAGGGAGAGGAGGAGGAAGAGAGGATATATTTGGTTCATGAGGAGATGGAAAATAAGAGTAGTTGTAGGTGATAATGTGGTGAAGGTATTTTAGGGATATTAAAAATATGCATGTCAGGTCAAGGGTTTATAAGTATGATTCTTTGGCTCCAAGGGGGCTTTTGATTTTTTTTACTTGGGGAGAGGAAGCATGTTTCTTTAAGTCCAGGGGGGTTGAAGCAAATTTCCCTTTTTTACAACCAATCCCCACACACCCCCCTCACCTAAAAAAAAGAAAAAAAAGAAAAAGAAAAAGCAAATAAAAAAAAAGAACGCCTGATCCGCAAATGAACAGATTGCATATGCAGCCACAGGTATGTCTATGTTGTACGCACTAAATGACATATTGTATACTGTAACGTTGAGAATCAACTATCCGATAGAAATGCACGCTAATAATCCTTTGGAAAATATGTCATCTTTATGGGGATTTAGATGGAGTTTGTGCACATCCTTTCGTAAGTTATTCATTCAAAGTGGGACAAGTTAACTTTTTCATGTTAAATCTATTGGCAATAATATGGATCACCATTTGTTCTCAAGTACGTCCAAATGTTTCTTCAGTCTAATTGTAAAATTTCATTTTGCTTTGATACATGCATTTGATGATAGTTGTAGAAACTGTAGAATTACAATTAGCTGGGATCTTTGCCATTTGATAAATCATGTAGTATTAGTAGGCTGGATGTACTTTGTGGACTTCATAATGCTTTAACTATTTTACATTGGGGTCGAATCATGCAGGATATCAATGAAAACCGATCTATCAAAGCTGCACTCGCCTCTGAAGAGAGCTTTTTCCGCCACAATCCGGTACAATTATAAATGTCCTTTCGGAGCTTCTACTGATACTGAGACACATGGAACACATCCATCTGGCACACTAAAGGATAACCACATTTTATCTGATTTTCCACAGTGTTCACATTTTTATATTAATATGACTGCTGGTCGTAGGTGTATAATGGTCTTTCTCATTGTTGTGGAGTTCCTCAATTAGCCAAGAAGCTGAATCAGGTAACTAAAACAAAGAAATTCATCCTTCACTCTTCCAATATACTGCATGTTGTTGCATCACAAAGTTTTCCTGGATGACCAAAACTTTGCCAAGAACCTATTTCCATATATCTGGAGCTGGTTTCTCGAGAAGCTGTTTATATATTTATATATTTCGCAAACACTATATCTAATGGCAAACTTGGAATCTTTGTTTGAGGTTGACCATGCAAACTATGAATTCAAATCTCCTTCTATTTTTTATTGGATTCAAGTATTTCCTTGCAGATTTTAGTTCAACATATCAAAGCAGTGCTACCAGGATTGAAATCTCGGATAAATGCTCAATTAGTCACAGTAGCAAAGGAACATGCTGCATTTGGTGATGTTGCAGAATCAAAGGTATCCCATATTATGACTGGATTGGGTGCAGCTGTCAATATATTATTTTCTTTCACCACATGCCTCGATCGTTTATGCATTTGCATGTCCATTTGGACCTTTTGGTGCTGTTATTAGATCAGCCCTTTTAAAATGTGACAGGCATAAACCAAACTTGAGATAATTTATTTTCTTTTGATGCATGCTCGTGATGGTGGGCTTATTCAAATTTGCAATTCAAGTGACAATTCTTGTACGTGCCTTTGTTTATAATAATTTGCACCTCCTGACAACATGAAAACCTTTTCCTCTCTACTTTATTTTTTGTGGTGTTTTGCCTGCCTCCATTTTGTTAGCGGCTAAACAAATCATTATCCAGGCTCATTCTAAAACCCTGATGGAGCTGATGGAGCATCATTAAATTTTTAACAAGAAAAACCCCACATTTATATTAGGTGCCACTAATTTTGAAGCTTATATACACTTGGAGTATTGTATCTCTGGCTGTATGAAGCTAGCTGCTACTCTTTTTTCTAGACTAAGAATCGAGAAATTTACATAAGAGCCCATAGTGAGACCATTAGTGAAATGAAATAATTAGAACAGCAATTTCTTAGTGTTAAAACGTACAGAATATGACAAAAAATTGAATATCAATATAAAGTGGCAGATTGAATATCTATTTTCAAAAAGAACACTTGAAACGCATGCTAGTTTCTCTTTATGCTTCACATTGTTTGTCAAAATCTTACGAAATATAATAACTGCTCACTCCTGACTATCAACTGAAGGATCATGCTTGTAACATCTCAAATCTAACCCGCCGCGGGTGCCCGGACGGTTGGGAGGTTCCAATATGGGTTTGCTTTGCACATCGCAAAGCCCTCCCCATGTACAGACTCTTTATTCAATCAATAAAAAAAAGAAAAAAAAGAAAAAGAAAAACCAAAGTCAATCTATGAGAGTTTGAGGCTACCCCTCGAGCAGTACCTCCCAAAGGAAGTTACCGGCCTCCTCTATCTCTCTTAGAGGACTTTTTTCTTCTCAAGACTCATCTCTGTCCTTCGAATGCTTTCTTCTTCTAGCTTCAGTAGCAGGAGCGGTTTGAGGTTAGCTCGTTTGTGAAGCAAGGAAATCCTACTGGCGGTAACGATTGTACCTTTGACCCATATGATGTCGCTTCTTTGATCATCTCATAATGAATAGTCTTTCTTGCTCACCCAAGGACACACTCAACTCAAGTGGTAGATCAGAGAAAGAGAAAGGAGACCGTCATTTTCTATTTGGATCCAAAGTTTTTTATTATTATTATTTTCTTCTAAAGAATTGGAACATATTGATTTGTATTTAGGGCCCTCTTTCCTGTGGTCATCAGCCACTTTGCCGCCGGGGGTTCCCCGTCACTCAGGGTCTCAGTCACTCGGACCGGATTTATTTGTTCTGTTAGGTTCTTAGTAGCAGTTGGTGACATCCTGCGGTCTTGGGTTCGATTCCGGGCTGGGTTGGAAAAAAAAATTCTCAAATCTCGAATCACTTCTGTGCCATTATGCGGTCTGTACTGTTAGGATCACCCTCAGGAGATGACTTCTTTGTTGGATGTCATTGTACTATCTGACTGTTAACTGTAAAGGGAGAAATGTCTCCTTCTGTGACCTGCCCTATGGCAGGTAAAATGCCAGGATATTAGATGTAAGTGCCAATAACTGGCATTTCTGGTACTTGGTCCCCTGTACATGGAACCAGATGTAAGTAACATTTTCATGTAACTATCAATTAAAGATTGCATGATAAGTTCTGGAGCTTCCTTTGGTTTACTTAGGATTTTAAAGGGTTTTCTTTGCTGTTAATACCTTGTGGAAGTTTCTTGCCTTCTGTAGTCTAATGTGTAAAGTAGCTCATCATTTGAAGTAAAATTTTAACTGTTTATGTAAAGATTTACTTTCCGTAAAGGTTTACTTTCCTTTTTGAATATAGCCTTTAAAATATGTTGTTCCTTGCATTTCAGAGCCAAAATTTCCTGTTAACTAAAGTTTGCTCTATATTGTTGCATTCATTTATTGTAATCCATCTTCTATATCTTGTCAACTACAGGCTGGTCAGGGAGTGAAACTTCTGAACATCCTTGCAAAATATTCTGAAGGTAATATTGAATTCAATCGTCTGATGCTTTTTAATATTTTGCTCTTGTGGTTGGTAAGTTAAAATTTTGTACTTGTTTCTTTAATTTATTTCATGCATATGTTTGTATCTTCCACTGATTTGAGTTTTCTCCTACAAGCTTGTTGCACCATGAATTCGCTACGGCAAGATTGACTATACAGACATACATAGAAAATTTTAAGCATGTCAGTTTTTCTGGCAGATATAATTACGGAGTTTTCTTTTGCTAACAGAGTTCCAAGAGAGCAGCAAAATTTCACATCCTAATCTCATGAACCTGAAAAGATGGATAAATAAGCAATTGCCTGTTTGTCTAAAAAATAAACATTTGCAAATTTATAAACTGCTAATAAGTATCCTGCTGGATTCATACCCCAGATGAGTAGTTGGCTAATTTCTGTTAAAGCCACAACTCACAAGTAAAGGTTAGTACCCCATTAAAGCCACAACTCACAAGTAAAGGTTAGTACCCAATGAACAATCCAATCTAAGCACTGAGATCATTTAACAATGGTCCGAACTATGTTATAAATTTTTTTATATGGCCTAATTCAATCCATGCTATAGGCGAATGAATTAACTAAGTCTGTTGTTCTTTTGGCCTTACTGCTTTTTAATTCTGCTATGAAGATACCAAGTACAAACAATTGAATTTAGAGAGTTCTTTTTTTTATACTTTTAAAGAAAATAATACTATACATTATGATAATATGCAATCTTGAAATTCAAAAAGATAAATTTTGTTACATGGGACAAAACTGTTGCTACAATTTGTGTAATGGGGTGTGCAGGCAAAAACACCCCTCTCAGTGCTGTCATTGAAATTAGCTTTCAGCATTGTATTGCGGAGCAGCAGGATCATGGAAATAAAGAGAAGTACACATGCAGGTGTGTTCATGGTGCAATAACAGAACTGAGGAAAACCAAGTCTGCAGGGTTTGCTTGTATGCATAATGGTTCCACAAGTATGAGCTGCTAAGCAGTAAAGCCTGATGTCCAATGTCAACATTTCTTTAAAGAATATGAACTATAATTTATTTTGATTTCTGACAAAGTGATATCGGAAAGGAGATTGCAACTTTGCTGGGAACTAGCTATATTTGACATACAGCTAAATACTGTAAGAAGCAATCAGGATGTGAAATTTAATAGACTCCCAGATTCCAATTCAACAAGCAAAACAACATGAATTGGAACTGCAATTCACTATCCTCGACTTTATAAATTTTAAATTATGTGAACACTGGCCCATCACTGTCTGTGCTCAACCATCAGATGTTTCCACTATAATGTTTAGTGCAGTCTCATCATGAAGTGCTATGAGATTTCTAATTATACCCCAGTCAAATTGCTATAGAATCATTACTCTTGTTTGTGAAGAATTAAAGCTTGTAATCTCTTCCCATTTAGCAACTTATCAGTGTTTGTGTTGCAGCATTTTGTTCAATGGTGGAAGGCAAAAATGAAGAATTGTCAACAGCAGAGCTTTCTGGTGGAGCCCGAATTCACTACATTTTTCAATCAATATTTGTGAAGAGTTTGGAGGTTAGAAAATTTACCAAACATGGCTATTAATTAATAATGGTTATTAAGGTGGATTAATGGGAAATAATTTGAAATGCAAGATTGATGTTTGAATCAGAGTGTCTTCTAACCAAATTACCTTGTGGTTCAATGTGATTCTGACTTCATTAATCCCCCCTAAACATGTTCTAATCTCTGCCACTGTTTCATTTTCAGCATCATATTCTGTTCGCTTTAAGTTGTCTTAGTTTCTGTTTTGTTCTATCTTATTATGGTTGTACTCACAAGAGGTGTTCTTTACCATTGATTCTGTATTATTGCTTGATCATGCAATTAGATTCTCTTGTAGGAAGTTGATCCTTGTGAGGATGTGACCGATGAGGATATCCGCATGGCAATTCAAAATGCTACTGGCCCTAGAAGTTCTTTATTTGTCCCAGAGGTGAATTTCTTTGTATAGTATCTATTAGGCGATTACTGACGTTAAACTTTCTGCTTGTTTTCATCTCACTTCTTTTACCTGAATGTCAAATATTTCTCCTTGCTATAATTCTGTAAGGTGCCATTTGAGATTCTTGTAAGGAGGCAGATAGGTCGTTTATTGGATCCAAGCCTTCAATGTGCAAAATTTATCTATGATGAATTGATTAAGGTACACATCTTTCATCTAAATTTTGGGATTGGTGTGCTATTTCGAGAGATCCTCCCAAATTAACAATTTTTCTTGTTTCTGATTACTTATTGTAGATGACACACCGATGCTTATCTAACGAGCTGCAGCGCTTCCCTGTCCTTCGGAGGGCTATGGACGAGGTAGTTGGTAAATTTTTACGAGAAAACCTTCAACCTGCAGAGGCAATGATTACCCACATCATCCATATGGAGGTAAGCAAGTCTGCATGTTTTCTTTCTTTTTCCCTCCTTTTTTTTTGGGTTGTTTGAATAGACAATTTCAAATTTAAGTACTCAGGAAGATAACAAACTCAAAAGTTTGTTTTCTCGTGGCTGCATGCATTTCCACATGCCTCAAGTTTGTGAGGATTGTAGCTGACATATTGGCTCTGAAATAAGGGATGCTCTTGCTACTATATTTATGATTGCCACATACTACTAGCTGCACGGTGGGTGACGCTAGACTGCCTCCCATTTCTATTCACATGGCAGTTTAAATACTATTCCCTTTTCTAATCTAAAATCTAACTATTTAAAATTTTTTGAGCTGGTAAATCAAATGCATCTGAAATATGGAAGATAAAAATTAGGAAAGATGGCACATTGACCAGTACAAGGAAATTTGCCCAGAAAACTGTAGGTTATATAATCTGAAACAATAAATTTTTCTAGTAATTATCATACTCCCTGTAAAAGCACGAGTTCGGGAAAAACTTTCCATGATCAATATTACCATTCAGTATTTTAAATATTTTATTTAAATCTTAATTTATCCTAATCCTAATTATGTCTTATATTGATCCCACATGAACTACCTATAATTCAACAATTTTAAAAAATAAGATTAATAAAATGCATGAAACACTATTTTGAATATTAATTTAAATCTTAGTCCGTCATAATACTAATTATATCCTATACTAATCGCTATAGCTCAGCAAAAAAAAAAAAGATTAAGAAATCATACGAAGCTAACAAATTATAATAAATGATGTATTACAAAAAAGTCTAAATTTTTTTTAAAATTGCACAAAACACCCTCAAAAGTTCAAAATTATACAAAACACCATGACTTTTCAAACCTTAACAACAAACATGAAATCTAAAAATTAACAACAACCCCTAAAGAATTTATAATTTCAATTAACACCCTCAATATTTCAAAAATAGTAGAAACAACCTTAAAAGTTCAAATTACAAAAAAGCACCCTGAAATTCTAAAATTTTAAAACTTGCAAACAACGTAGATGAATTCAAGGGATTTCCATCAGGCAGTTGAAAATTTAAAATTTGTAAAAAATAACCTTAACATTACAAAAATTGTAAAAACTCCCTCAAAAGTTAAAAATCACAAAAAATCCTAAAATTTCAAAACTTATAAGCAATACACATCAAACTTGGAAATTATCAGCAGATCGCTGAAAATTTAAATTTTGCAAAAAACAACCCAAAGTTTTAATAATTGTAAAAAACACCCTCAAAATTTCAGAAATGCAAGAAATATTCGAACATTTGAAAACCAACACACGAAATGTGGAAATTACAAGCACCCAACTTAAAATTTAAAATGTTCAAAAAGCGCTATCGAAGTTTCAAAAATTACAAAACACACCCTCAAAAGTTCAAAATCACGAAAAGGGCAGAAATTTCTAAACTTGGCAAAGAAAACATGTTTGATATTCTTTCATTAAGATATATAAATTTAACCCCCAATTTAAAGTTTATTATCCCTTTTAGAATCTAAAAGTAGTCTAAGTTGATGCTGGTAAAAAATAACAATAACAATAGATTAAAAACATCCAGTTAAGGAATAAAATTTTAAAAATATATGATAGATTAAAAATTAACGTCACTGTATAAATTAAAGGAACTGCATATGATTTTACTAATAACATTAATTGATAGGAGACTAAATTACATAAAATTGATAAAATACAATAATATAATAGCTTATCGTTAATTTATTATAATGTATAAATATTGATATCTGATGTTAATAATATTTATAGGGTAAAAAAAATACAATGAGTTATATGTGGAGAAACTATCAGATTGTTCAGAGATATCTTTCAAAAGAATCAAACTGTTTTCATATCAAATGGAGAAGTGAAGGAAATAAACCCAAAATTCTGAAACATTTATAAATCACTTGAATTGACATTGACAAAAGGCATATCTATCAAATAAGCACTGACCGTATTCCCCTTGAAGAACATATTGAACAACTTTGTCCCAATCAAAGAAGCATTCTCCATGAAAGATACAAGAAAAATTAGCAAGTATTTATAAATTTTCATATTTTATTCTTCAAATACTAAAGGAATCATAAACTTAATATAAAATTACGTACAAATAATCTTACAATAGAAACTAAAGTAAAGCCATTGATCAACTGTGTTGCGAGATATAACAAGTCAGATAAGAGGAGGAAAATCACTATAATGGACAAAAGATATACACATGATATTTATTTACAATAGCATAAGTAAAAAAATCGATATTTTTATTTTTTCTATACAGTGGCATGGTTCTACGTGTAACTTTATTTGGGGATATGACTATCAACGAAAGATCAATTCTTAAAGATACGACTAAAGATAAGTATATAATAGCACTATCAAATTTTAAGATCTTTAAATATGAAGGTAACATATTTATTACTAAAATTCTTATTAAAGGCTACTAAACATAAAATCCACCTTATATTTGTCTCAAATTTGTAGGAGAGATATGCATGTCATTGTAAATTGCGTCAACAATATATATCAACCCAAAGATACACCTTATTGAAGAAATAAGAGAATGGTAAGTAAACCAAGTAAACGTCCATATAACACAACAAAGAAAAAAAATATTTTAAAGCTAATATGCAAGGCTCATTCAGAACAAACTGCCAAGACAAAAGCAGCTCCATCAAAGCACTTTACAAATACAACACATTCAAATTAGTGCTATATGCAATCATCACAACATTCAAAAGAGTTATGATCTTACAAGACCTACTCTATAATTCACACAATTAAATCTAAAAATAGTTTACCAATATACAAACATGCTATTGCACCTATAATGCAAATATAACTACCATTTACAGTAGGGTTGAATTGCGATTCTACACTTGCAAAGGTTGCAACAAGAAGATGGAAAGAGATGTTAATAAGAGTGTCCAAATGATAAATGTCACAGAATCGCCGATGACGTAGTACCAATGTTAAGTAATTCTTCATGAAATAAACATATCAAAATCAAATATTAACATTATAATCTAAGGCAAATTGAAAATAAAAATGCAGTTATTTAGTTCGGATCCTCGTGAAAAATGACACAGACAGAGCAAATGTAACATAATTTAACGCGGCAGAAATTTTTATTGTATGCACGACAGAAGAATTCATTACAGACAAAAAAGAGGCAACTCCTAACCTTATTTAAGTAATAAAATAGAAACACAAAAATTTCATATATATAAAATTAACATTCATACTCATTGAAACAGAAAAATAATCAAGATCCGTATTTTCAGAAGTTTGTGTTGAACATCGGAAATACATTCAACTTCTTTGTGAAGTAAGACGAGAAGACAAAAGGATAAATGAGCCCAGGAAAAGATAACAGCACAAGAAATTCAACTTCAGTCTGATGTCACAATAGATGTAGACGATGACGACACTACTCTTATAATTGCCTAAGAAAAAGATAAAGATGGAGAAAGATTGATCTTGACTCAATTAAAAATGAAACAGAAGGAATAAAAGATCTGTTTTATGAATATTTTATAGAATAGTTTAATTTTTTTAGAGTAAAATTAGATTTCCGATGTGGAAATACTTAATCATGGTATTTAATCACGTGCATTGCACGTGCATAAAACCTGGTATTGAACTAAAAAGAGAGAAGAAAAATATTTCATGTAGTAGGGAAAATATATGGACACAATTACATTTCGATTGATTACCGGTGTAATCTTCTGCTTCATTTTTTCTTTTTTTGGTTCATAGACGCTATCATGGTCTTTGAATATGGTGACCTAAACTGATTGACTTGCCATTACATTGCTTTTGCTCCTGTTCTTTTGCTCTCAGTTAGGTTTTTTCAGTTTTTATTTTTTGTTTCATAAATTGCTTTATGCATGTTCTGGAAATGAGGAATAAAGGAACATGTCAAGATATAGATGCAGAAGTTAGAGTATAACGTAGCAATAGCTTTCGAGTCTTGGTGTGAAAATTAACTTAGGTCGTCATCTGAATTTTGTATATTTGACAGGATAGTGCATGAAGTCTTTAGATATAACTGTTGGGAATTTTTCTCCAAATACCACATCCTTACCTATTCTGTACTTTCCTTTCGTGTGTGTATGTGTGTTCAGTTTCTTCCTCTTCTCATGAAGTCCTGAGATGCAATTCATGCATTGGATTGGTTGGACCTCAATAGGGAACATTTTGCATGGAGCCACTAGGTTGGTTGGGATTTTTAAATCTCTCCTAGTTAATTTTACATTTTTAATATGGTTATGTAATGGTCCTTAAATGTTTTTTTTCATAGCTTCTCATTTGAAGAGTTCAGATGCTTCAACTTAAAACTCGGCATAATTTATTTCATAAACAACCTATTTCTTTTTACAGCACTCATTATTTTTGGGTTCTATCACTCCACACACACACGTACGCACACACACATGCACACATACACACACACCCACAAAAAAAAGAAGAAGAAGAAGAAGAAGAAGGTTAAAATATAGTTAAACAAATGTTCCATACTCAATTTCTCCATTAGATTTGTATTGTCTGTGAAGATGCGTGTCCTAAATATTTGCACAAACATCAGCTATTGGAGCTTCTCACCCTTTTATCTTTTCATCTTCTTCCTTTCCTTCCTTTTCCAAGTTTATTGTTTTTACGAGTTGGCTTTAGCTATAATGTTTTTTTTTCCTTTTTTTTGGAGAAGTCATTTGATTAACTGATCTGGCAGATGGACTACATAAACACATCACATCCAAATTTCATTGGTGGCAGAAAGGCTGTAGAGTGTGCACAGCAAGTAAAATCTTCCAAGTCAGCAGCATCATTGCCCAGATCTAAGGTATATTTTTGTTTACTACTAATCAAGAGTATGCTTTATACAGCATGATCTGTAATTTTCTTGTCTCTGCTTTATTTGGAGTAACATTTGTGCTGGTGTTAATTAAGACTGTTCCAGGTAATTCAAAATCATGTGTAATTTTTTTTTTCCTGGAGTGATCTTAACTTAATTCTTGTTTCAAAAGTGACTGATCTGTCATCCTCGCCGTATAACATTCCTCTTTAAGGACTTGTTTAAGGTTGTTTAGAAGCTCCTATGCGAAACATGGAAAGTGCTCATTAAAAAAGATCTTCATTTTGAGACTGAATGGTCTGGAGTTGATTTGCAAGACATTTCTTGGATGATAATGGAATTTTCATGGGAGAATTGGGATGAGAATCTCAGCCTTTAACAGAACTGAATGGAAGATTGTGATGTAGCCGACCCAAACATGGGATAAAGGCTCTGTTGTTGTTTGGATGAAAAATGGATTTTGATGTTGGTTTTTATTTAAAAATGAATGTGGAAGGAGGAAGAATAATTAGTAACTTCAACTGTAGGAGTACCTTGTGAGCAAAAAGGGCCAACGAGAAAAGATGGGAACATTCCAATCTGATGGCTTCTCCAATCAAGAGAAACCGTGTGTCTTCCTCTATTCCCGAGTTTTGAGCTTTTAAAAGAATTTTAAAGAAGTCTCATAATATGGGCTTCAACAATTTACTTCCACCTCTTTTGTCATGTCGTTGACTTTTTCTTCTTAAGTAAGCTTCCAAAGAAGTATTTAAAACAATTTTTTGCCAATGAAAGCCTTAAAGTAATTTCCATGGATATTCTGCTGCATGATTTTAGACACTTTTAGGAGTTCCCAGAATACTTCTAAACATCATTTCTCTTCAATCATAAACCAACCTTCAACATATCATACACATTTCGAGGGACACATATTTTTGGCCCAAGTTCCTTATTTTGTACTTTCTGAAATATGCTGATATTGCCTGTTACCAATGTAGGATGGGCTAGATACTGATAAACTTCAGGCATCTGAAAAAACTCAGAAGTCTCGAGCCATTTTAGGTAGATCTGGTGCGAACGGTATTGCTTCCGATCAGGTTCAGGCTGTTTTGTTTAATATTATGTTTTCATTACAGATTTAATCATTTATCGAATCTAAGTTGTCATAACCTTTTGCTTGTTTACAACGGTAAATAGGGCATTCGACCTGTTGTTGATTCTGAGAGACCAGCTTCTTCTGGTAAGTAAGCTTATATTTCGTAAGCAACATGGAGGAAATCTGAGTTATTTTACGTTGTCATATTGTATCGTTTCCTTCTTTGGAAAATTTTAGATGTTTGTATCAGATAAAATCTTTCTTGCTTATTCTGACGAAATTTTTCTAACCAAGTTACGGAAATCCGATTGTGTTATCTGACCACAAGTCTCTACCTACTATGAAATATTAAATTTTTATTGTCCACATTGTACCCTTGAGGTAGTTACAGAACCTCGGTTCGCTGATTTTACACTTACATGTTATCACTTAAAAAAACCAAATTTCTTTTGCATTTCAGCTTATTGTTCATTCTGCAATATGATAAGATCATCTCCTAGCTGATTTCACTTGAATGATGAAACAGGAGCCTCAGCAGGATCAAGTTGGGGTATTTCATCAATTTTTGGTGTTAATGAGAATCGTGCACCCCCAAAAGAGAGCTCAGTAAACAAGTCCCACCCTCTGTCTGTAAGCAACATGGAGCATTCACTCTCATCCATCCATTTAACAGAGGTAAACGAAATTTACAAACCTTTTTATTATGCTACCATGCTATCAAGTTCTTCAATTCCTTTGGAGTCAGATAATGTAACTAACTGAGCAAAACTACTCAGCCGCCTATCATCTTGAAACCTTCAGAAAATCAGACGGAGCAGGAAGTCATGGAGATAGCAATTACAAAATTGTTATTGAAATCATATTATGATATTGTGAGGAAAAATATTGAGGATTCTGTTCCTAAAGCAATTATGCATTTCCTGGTAAGTTAACCTTATCTCTGTGCATTCTGGTTCTGTAGCTTGTCATTTTGTCTTTTACTAAGGGTCATTGTTGTTTCATCGAAGACTTACTGCTTGTCTAGTCAAATATTAACTGGTGCCATTCAAACACCCATCTGCGGATAGTCTTCTCGTTAATGAAGTGCAATACCACTTTATATAAGTATGATGTCATGTTTTTTTAATAAACATGTGTTGGCAATTCTGTGCTTATTGAACATTAAGAATAAACGATGTAATACCAATGTACTCTTGCTTGTGGTTTCAATATTAATATGGTAGTTCATGGTGCATCAAATACTTATTTGTTTCACCATTTCAATTTGTCAGAAAGCTGTAGAGATAGGAGTGCAGAACCATTATTGAGATAGGATTGTGTCATTGTCAGGAAAAATGTCAATATCAGATTGATCCCAAGGTTCCCAGCTTACTATACGTGTTCGTAAATGTGTAAACTTCTGTGCATATATCTTTACACGAATTTCTTTGAGAATATGCATGTGTTTAAAATTGCAAATTGCATATACCACCTAAAAGTAGTTGTAACCATGTTGGTCAAGATCAGAATTGACCATGGTGCATAAGGCAGGCAATACGATATTTATGTTATAAATAGATTATATTTTAGGCATTTATTTTCCAATGTACACAAGGACCTATATCTATGCTATAATTGCATTAGATATTTTTCACCTGTTTTTGTAATATTTTAAACAAAAGTAATATTCTTATTGCAGAGAATATTATTTGCTACATCCTGTAGACTAATATCCATTCTTAGCTGCTGATGTTGCCAATGTAGGATTGTTTGTGCTGATAGGCACAATTTACCGTTGTTCAGTATTGCAAAATATAGTAGACAACAAGGCACCATATGTGAAATAAATTCCCGCTTTGCACCTCGAGTTCAGTCTCATGCATAATTTTGCTGACAGCATTGAAATTATCTGCCCATAAATCTGAAAATTAATCTGAACCTCGAAAACTGCAACGACAATATCTAAACTTCAGATAAACTTCAATCCAACTGTTCCAGTTTTGTTGTGTTAGCTTTGACAGTCCTATGAGATTTGTTATGCTCTTGATAATGGATATGTCCCTGAGTTGATTCTGGTTGAAGTAAAATTTGATTTTCTTAATCATTTTCTTGTTGTGGTCATGGGTGCATTCCCCATAACTCGCATTCATTTTTCAGGTTAATCATGCAAAAAGGGAGTTGCATAATGTTTTTATTAGGAAACTTTACAGGTATGAATCATCATCTTTTAGCTATCAAACCAAGGCCTTTGAATTAATCTGGAAATGATGATAAAGTATCTGTCTTGAAATATCGTTGTTGTTTGTTGTCCAATTAGAGAAAATCTTTTCGAGGAGATGCTCAAGGAACCTGGTGATATAGCTGCCAAAAGAAAACATATTCAAGAGATACTCCGAATTCTGGAACAGGCTTATAGGGTAAATACCTCTTTTCTCCTTTTATTATCATCAGTTGTTACTAGTCAATGTTTTCTATATTCATTGTTTTGTGTTCCTGTTTTATCTTTTGTTGATTAGACTCTAGATGAGCTACCCCTTGAAGCTGAAACTGTGGAGAAAGGATATAACCTGATGAATGATTCAACTGGGTTGCCAATGGTCGAAGGCCTGCCTTCCTCTTTCTATGCCTCCCCCTATGACTTCGGTTCACCGTACACAGCTTCTTCTCGAAACCCTACATTGAGGAAATCTTCAGGCCATTCTGGGGAGCAACCTTCATCGTTCTATACAAACTTGAGTGGGAACGGGTTGTAGTCCTTATTCCACAATTGAAGCATGAGAACTTGAAGTTATTATATTATGCAATTACGTCTTCTTTGTCGCTTGAAAAAGCTTGTGATCCATTGGCTTGCTCCATTTGAGGTCTTATATTCATTAATGCCAGCTTGTTGAAGATGAGAGAGCTGAAGCTCAGGTAGTTGGCCTCTTTGTACAGTATTTACATTCCATATCCCAATTCTTTACATCTCAATAGTCAACATATTTACAACGTAGAACAAGTTTCTGGGGCTGACATTCACTGGAAGTTCATGCTTTGATTTGGATTCGAGCGGGGGAGTCTGTTTACCACCCCTTGCTCGATGGTGCTTTATTTTTGGCAGTTTCAAATTATCGTAGTCAAAAATTCTTGCAAAGTTTTAGCAATGTAATATGTTATATACGTGTCCGCAATATTATTTATTCATTTTCTGAAATAACGGGTCTACAATTGGATTTTTGTAACACGTTCCCAAGATTGTTTTGTAACAATCAAGTTGCGGTGACTGATTTATGACTCTGTGGAAGGGAAATCAAATTGTAATGTCTGAACAGGTATTCGAGCCTCTACAATGTTCTAATGTCCATTTTGAAGTTATTTATGTATGCTACGGTGCTCCTCTAAGTATATTATAACCGTACACTGAAAGGATATGAGTATGCATATGAAGACAAATAAAAACTTGGAACCATATCAAACATAGATTAGCATGCATTATTAGGAAATGCAGCTCATGTATCATCTCGTTAGGTCAATGGCCATGCCTAACAGATGCTTATTCATCCAAAAAAAAGGAAAAAGAAACGTTCTATTTTGTACTCCCCATTGAGTAATTGAAAGTGACGTGTGGATATGTGTTGCTTCTATAATGACTAAGATGGCAGCTCAGATCATGTAGGTGAAGAAACTCATTTCATTGTTTTCGAGATGACAGAAGAAAAATAAAGAAATTTTTTGGCAGAAGAATGAGGGCACAACTTTTTCGTAATATACAACTAGGGGAGCCCTTCATAACGTAAAGTACTAACCTTAGGTTTTATGTTATATTATTCCCCTGGTCAACCAAAGTTTCAAGTCTACGCGAACTTTCATTTGGCCTGAAAATTAATCCGAAGTTACAGTGAGGGTTGAGGGATATATGTTTACATTCTAGCACGTCTTAGATTGAGCGCCCTTTACATGAGTCACAACCAGACTTCGAAACAAATTTTCTTTAAAACCACATTAAATTTGTGGCCAAGCCTGGACTGCTATGACACTATCAGCCCAGTCCAAGTTCTATATGTGTGTTCAACTACAACCCTATTGTCAACTTTTTTTATAGAGATTTTTATCTGCTATGAAGAATTAGTGGGAATCATTAATTAGGACAGGCATTCAACTGTTCAATCGTCTTTTCACAAAACTGGGTTGAAAAAGAATCTTATACTCAGTACGACATTGAATCCCAATGCATCTCTTCTCAACAGTTCGCATTAGCACAAGCACTGAACAATTCTAACCCATATGAGCTTAGTACAATGATCGTGAGGCGAAAAAAAGGATGGAGAATAGGATTCATACAGGAAGGGGGCACCCATATTGGTTTCATCTGTTTCTCAAAAACCCCTGGACATTCTTACAAGCCACACAGGTTGTTTTCCAACATATTGCAGCCTCATTTTCCATTTTCTCCTATTAAGTTTGCTTGAATTTGTGGACATCTCCAACGAGCTTACGCTCTCATCGCCAACAACATATAGGATGCTACTCCTTGATCTGTCAAGCAAAAAGTTGAAAAAAGTACTATCAACGACCAGATACAGAACAGAAACAGTACAAAGGTAGTAAATTCCTCTATCACCGTTAACAATCAAGCTTTATCAATTAATATGCAGCCGACAAAGGAAGCCAAACTTCACATGGGATGGGTCCATAAGATAGAAGCATGTTTCAGTATGGCCTGATTCAGAAACCTCAATGAGGAACTGAAATTCTGGCAAAAATGGTTACAGGATCAGAGAGTAAAATGAATAAGGGATGACAATATCCCCTACATGAATTTGAATTCACCTCCGGCGATAGATGTGATGTTGTCAAATGTAAGATTAAGTAACAAATAATAAGAGATACAAATGCAGAAACGTCCCCTTGATATTTTACTCCCTCAGAAGAGATAAGGGGGAAAAAGCAGTGTTCATTGCTCTGGCAATAGGCTTATGAGAGATCTTAGAGAAAAGGGCTACCTTTTCTTGTAGAGGAATTTCTTTTTGCTGAGCGTTCACATGTTCTCTGCTTTGAAGTAATCATGCATGTGGTTTTATCTTCCTATGCTTTCTTCTTCTTCTTCCCTGTTTTCTTTTTCTTCTGGTTGACTCGCGGTCCACGTTTGAAGACAGCCAAGACTTCAATGCTGCATCAATGTTGTATAGTTATTGTTAGTATGAGAATTACCCAAGAAGTATTTAGGTTGTTCGAACCATAGTATACGGATTAGTGACAGGTTGAAGTACACTGACGACAACGTCAATCTTGGATATTCATACTCAAACATTGAAATAAGAGGTCTAATGTAATGCCAATCTAAGCAACAGGTATACATCAGTAAGTAATTAGTTGGATAAGTTACCCAAAGCGAGCAAGAAAACATCATCCCTGAATAAATCATTAATAAGAGGAAGCATAACTACAACAACTACCAAGCTCTTTAATATAATAGGGACATATACATATGTGCATATACATAAATATGAAGCCTGGGATATTTTACGCAAAGGACAAAGAGGAAAACAATTGCTACCTTGGAGAAGCTGAAGTTCTAGAATATTAGATAATAATATAAAGAGAATGAGAAGAATAGGCACCTACTTCAGGTAAGCCATTAGTACCGTACCTCTGAGTGCCAGGGAAAAAATTGAAAGCATGGGCCTTTTCCAAACGCCATGTCTTAGTAGACAATAAATTTCTGCAATCCTGTAACACCCTTGATTTAATCAATAATTCCTAAAGGATAGAAAGGACGGGTATTTTATATAGATAAGGAAAAAAATGACAACCCTGAGATCCGGAGAAAATTCAAACAAATAGACATTGAATCGACGATATAAAATGCAAACAAATTTTCAACAGCATCACTTAGTAAGATTACAGCAGCCATTAATACCTTCTTAAAACTTTCCCATCCACAACTTATGTAGATCAAAGTTTGGGGCCATGTTTGGCTTTTCTCCCAATCAGTTTTGCTATCAACATGAACAGAGGCTTCTCTTGCACGCAGAAGCCATGGTCTCTTTTCATCTTTCAGCTTCACAGTGGTACTAGTAAAAAGGTAAGGATGTAAAATACAGTCAATATATTAGCATGGAGAGAGTATTACAAGTTCAAAAAGGGGTGCCAGAATTTGAAGCAAACGATACAAGACAACAAAATAAGTTACTAAGCAAATAGTGCCCTCAAAATGTCATAATTATAAAGGTTACCTTCCACTTGCAACAACACTTTTCCTATTAGAAAGTGCCCTCAGTGCTTCACCCAGGGATGGGTGCAGTCCTTTCCTCGGAGGATCCACAATGACAACATCTGAACCCTCAAGCCAATGAAGTGGTTCCTGCAATTAATTAATTAACAATAACAAACTAACATGGATTCTTTACAAATGTTTCAAAACTTGAGGTTTGTATGCATACAACTGAAGCATCTGTGTTGTGCCAACTGATGTTGCAATCAACAGTTTTTGGTAAACGGTTGAGCGACTTCTCAAAAGACAGTTTTGATTCCTTGTTTATCTCAACACATTTCACAGACCTAAAATGAAAAATCAATATTTTAGATCATAATACAGATGTCTTCAGATATAAGAATCTAATACTTGCCTACATTTCCTAGTGACAGCAACTGATAACCCAATGCTGCCAGCCCCTGCATACAAATCAACGACAGATGATCCATATGGAACATATTTCTGCAATCTCCTTAGTAATGAATTAAATGCCTGCAAGGATTGTCAAAGTTCGTAGCCGCTATTAACAGTATTAGTCAGTCTTGCAATGAAGAATCAAATGCATTTGTGGTAAATTTCCAGTAGGCTTAAGCCAGAGTAGTAAGCAGAAAATAAAATATGAGTACCCAAAAAAAAAAAAATTCCATGTAATTCGAAATAAAAGTTTAGTCCATGAAAAGGATACAGATAGACTAATAGACATATAAATAGCTCCGTAATATGTTGCAGCACTCAATGACACATTTAAAGATAATAATGGATATGTAAACAGAAAAATACACAATTAATACAAAACTAAACAACTAGACGAAGTAGAAAAGCTGTGTAAAAGTTAAAATGCTCTCAAACTAAATTAGGAATAGAAATCATTTGAAAAGCTAAATGGACGGTGTCCTTATGTTCATATTCCTTTATGATCTAAATATAAGCTTATTTTACCTGCGTATTTGCCTGACCAAAGCTTGAGGGGTCCAAAGAGATATCAATTCCACCAATATGTTCCCAAAATTCTCTTTCTCCTAGAAGATGTCTCCACCTATTTCCAAATATTATCTGCAAATACAGAAGAACCTTCAGCATTTGTGATATCCTAAGCATTGAGGGGATGTGGCACAAAACGTTCATCTTCTCTTTTCACAAAAATACAGAACAAAAACTTATCATGCACTTTAATCTCATGTAACCAAGGATCAGCCTACCAATATTCACCTAAACGAATAAGGATACCAAAAATGGTAAGATGATAAGATCATTACAGGGGAAAGACATAGAACCAAAGAGGAACTAAACCTTGGAAAACAAATACAAAGAAGAATGAGAACAAAGACATGTATTTATTAGATGAATAAGGGTAAATATTGTGGGGAATGACTAAGAAATGATAGCAAAATGTCCACAAACAGAAAGGTATTTCGAAATAATCACCAGTAATACTAGGATAAAGTAAACAGCACATTACTGATACCAAATGAAAATCAAAGGAAAGATAAGGAAGACCAACATGAAAAAAGGGTGCAAGAAACTGGGATTAAACGAACGCTTGTAACTTGTACGCATGGAAGGATTTGTCTTGCCACCTGGTTAAGGAAGAGAAATCAACTTTAAAAAGAATCAAGGACAGACAAGCCAAACATAAAGAAGTCTGTGAAGGACCTAACTATATACTCATGCGTTCGAAGGAAAACTGATGACCACATCAGCAACAACAAACAATAGCTAATAATTCCAGTAGTAAGTTCTCTAATCTTATCAGCGGAGGAGACTACAGAACATCAGTATAGAAACTGACCTACCCAGCAATTCCTTATGGCTGAAACTAACATAAAGCCACTCACAGCAAGCAAGATTGGTATCAGCATTGGATACAAAAGAAATATGCAGTGACCATCACATGTAGCTTACATTGCTAGCTGACGTCTGAAAGTTGACCCATATTGAATGGATTAGATGTAAGTTACTGCTTGACCCCCCATTTCTCCATAAGAACTGCAAACAAAAAGATAGACGTCCTCTAAATATCAACAAATGCATACACCTCAAGTAACAATTTCAGCACAAGAACAAACTGCAATTGGAGCTAAGAAGCCATGCACGCTTGAAAATATATTGGTTAACCCAATCAAGAAGAAATAGGGAAATCTTTTCCTTGTCATACGCCTGACATTGAAAGTAGAACTTACATCTGAAAGGGCCTTCAACTGCTCAGAACTTTGTGAGTTTTCATTTCTAGAGTTCCAAACTAGTGACACCTGTACTTTTCCTGGAAATACCATAAAGGAGAAGGATGATCAAGCATCTGAGTCCTTTCTACTTTTTGAACGAAAGAAGAAAAAAAAGGAACCAAGAGGGTAGGTAAAGTCTACACCTTTTAGGTATCGTTCAGCAGCTGGAAGGGATGTGTCATATGTTGTCACGGCCATCTGCAAATCCAGAATAATATGTCAGTAGAAGTCATATGATATAAACTTACCTACTTCGTTAGTGGTCAGAGTTATAATGATGCATTAGATGGCACTTGCTTGCAGACTATGTTCATGGATTGGTAGTGGTTACATATTCCTAGCTCTTAGGAGCTACCTCAAAATGATCAGAGAATTAGATGTCTACAAGCAAATATAATAAAATAAAGATAAGCTATAGTCACCTAAAGTATAATCAGATGCGAGTTCTCTGATATGTTTTTAAATATAAAGAAACAAAGAATATCTAAGAAGATGGTCCATAGTGATGTGAGTACAGTTATATATGCAATATAATAATATAACATATGCATTACACTAAGATATCACTGACCTGTACATATCTGAGTTCACCAGTCCCTGAATCTTCATCATATGGTTGAATATTCAATCTAGAAATGCCTAAAACGAGGTAAAAATAATTAAGCTGACTAGATGTATCAACAAAAAGGGAAAACCCACTTCATAGAGACACAAAGAGAATGAATCAAGAGCATGCCTTGTTTCAGAAGAGTGACTGCAGCATTGATGTTTGGGTGATGAGCTGCACAGGAAAGTTAATCAAATGAAGACATATGAGACAAAGAATCATCAAATTCTAGTTACAGCTTGAGAAAGTAACATATGAAGATAAGTATCAAGATATCAACTGACGACCAAACTAGAACAAGTCATGGGATGAGCATAATAGTATGGTCTAAGACTCAGAGACTACCCACTTCAAAACATTCATGAGTAATCTCTGAAATCAAACTCTTGTTGAATTTTTGCAAGTTCATCAAAGACAATGTTACTGAAAAATGCTTTATTGAAAAGAAAAAAAAAGAGGCCGGCTTCATAGAAAAACAATACAAGACTGTGTTTGGAAATTAGGATGCCACAAAAACTGAGCAGCTAGTGAAGTTTTCTGAAGAATTTTCTTTGCGAAAACAAGTTCATCCAAAGTCAGGTGTGATTTCTGTTTCTAATATACAATTAGCATTAATCACGACATTTCTACTTTCAAAACAATATCTAGCATTGAACTAATGAGAAAGGACGTACTTTTTCCAAATCCTTTTTATTCTCTACCAAAATCGTTAAAACTCAGGAGTCAAGTTAAACTTGAACAGAATAGATTGCTTACCTCTACATAGTGGAATATCTACAACATTATGTGTGCCTTCTTGATACAGCCCGATTAATGGGCTTTCAGAGGATCCTCGGACAGCTAGCTTTGCTCTACATCTCCATTCCCACTAGAATCCAAATTGGGAACAAAAACGAATATAATCGATGTAAATAAGGAGAATTAATACTTACTGAAGTATATAAAAAAAACTAAGTGTTTTGACCCATTATCCAAGAGATCAATCCGAAATTGAGTTATTGAGTTTTGGTTATTGAGTTTTGACCCATTATATCCAAGACTCAGACTAAATAACCAAGGCCTTTCATACAAAAGAAATGCTAGCAATATAATTTCTTCAATGATTCCCCCTAAAAATGCTAGCAGTAATTAACTATGAGTTCATAGTAGGAACTAGGAATTACTATATATCAAATGTCATTTCCATTGTCTCGCAAAATGGTCTATCACAAAATCCTTCATTAAGAAATTTACTCATCAGAGACTGGAAGAAGAAATCCAATGGCAAAATCCAATCTTGAAGTCAGAAGCCTACGGGCTTTTCGCTTACGAGGAAAAAGAAAGCATCTTTAGGACAAATTGATGCTTATATCGAAATAATTCACTGTCATTTGCATCTTAAACCCTAAAATTATAACAAAACTTCTTTGCATGAATTGAGACTCACCAATCTACAAGCGTCGAAGGTGAAATCAGAGACTCCAAAATCCTTGAAGAACTTCTCAGCCTCCTGCAGCACGTGCGGCCTGTCCAAATCCCACTCGTGCGAGCAACCCGAACACCTGCAAAAAAAAATTCCCCCCAAAATTAGAAAAAATGAGAAGGTTATTTTTAATCTGATAAAATCTGGGGAAAAATAAGAGGGCGAGCTTACGAGCTGAAGTGCTCGCATCGGAGAGCAGTGAGATTGTTAGGGCTGCTGATATTATTGTCGGGGGTGTGGGTTTTGTGATGACGTGGCAGGGTGAGGGGAGGAGAAGGAGGGGGCCGGTGACGGGAAGCGAGTCGGGCGGTGACCAGAGCCGGAGGGCGGAAGGATAGGGCCATTAGCGAAGCAGCCGCGGGTTTGTGCAGATATTTATGGCTTTATCAGTCTGGAGATGATAATAACGGATATGGTTTAATTTCAAAATATGAAGATTTAGGGGGCTAATCTCAAAATATGACATGTGGAAGACAAATGTGGAAAAAACAATTCTGAGCTTTGCTTCGGTGCTCCGAAATTATTAATTTTCTTACGTTTAAAATTTTAAAAATAATGAAAAAACATGTTGAAATATGAAAATACATTTTCGGTCATTGTCTAGTTAGTTTGTTTTGCTTCTTTTCTCACAGCCATTTTCATATCTCTCCCATGTTTCTTCGTAACGTTCCCCTTCTAACGAATGCAACAAAACTCATTCTTGATGAATGATTTTTAAAATTTTAAAATGAATAAAAAGGAATTTATGTATTCTAAAGTAATCTTGCCAATAGATATTTTAATCTTGATGCCTTTCATAATCATAAAAACATAATAATTCTATGTTAAAATTAATTAATCGCATATTTCTCTATTGAAATTTTCTAAGAAAATGTATTCTAATTGATCATATGACGTATGAGATAAAATTTGTATTTTCTTAAACTAGCAAGGAAAAGAATAAAAGGTAGCAAATAATATCATACATATATGGTGCGATTGTCATGCAACTGGAAGAAGAAATATGGAAACTCGATAGAAGATCAACTGGGTCCTAAAATCAGTTTGATAATTGTAATCGTTTTACAAAATTAGATTATATCCTTTTTTTAATGATACGTTTAATCTTTTAAATATCAATGAAATTCAGTTTATTTTCTATTCTAGGGTGTGGAACACCCCCTAACCACCTCATTACTTAAATTGTGGAACGTGAGAGAAATTTTCCGTGAAAAATTACTAAAACTGCCATCAGTGCTCTTTTGGAGCACCAAAATTGTCCACGTTATATTTTAGCCCCTGACTTCTTCAATATTCAGCATTTGCCTCTCCAATGTTTGAAATTGCTTATCTGTCCCTCAAATCCTATAAACCTTTTCAAATTGATCCATTTGATTGTTTCTCTGGTAAAAAATTCAAACCATAATTGGGTAAACTCTTAATATAACACCTCAATTATCAAATTACCCCCTCAATTAGATGATTACATAGATTTTAGTGGGGATATGACCATTGGAAAGCTCATAGATGGATTTGTTAGCGCAAGCCACCTGCAACCCAACATTAATTGTTGCGCGCCAATCAGCGTTCAATGTAGAAGCGTAGCATGCGGAAGTGATGTAGGATACTTAACAGACAATTTCATGAAGGAGTGGGACAATCACGAGCTAAATATAGACTTATACGTATTGTTGACTTCCACAAATAAACAATCATTTCTTCCAACACAGAAGACGGATTCTGACATATTACATATGTAAATCGCCTATCTCAATGAGATGGAGCTCACCAGGTTGTCAGATTTTTAAAACCTCATCAGTAATACCTAGTTTTTGCTGAAATCCAAAAATAATCAGATTTTAGTTTATTTTTAGGAATAAAGTTGGATCTATTTATATTAGGAAGCAAATTCAATGTTAGAGTCAAATTAGATTAGGAAACAAATTTAATTTTAATTCATGATTTGTTTCTTCTATTATAAGGAGTCTTTTTTAGGGTAGGATTTGATACTACTTTTTATTTTTTTGTAATTTTAGTCTTATTATGAGTCTATTTTATTTTTCTATTTAAGAAGAGTTGTGTAACCCTAGAATCATATAATTTTTTATCAATAAAATTCCTCTTTAATATTTTCTTCGTGGATTCGAAGATCGTTCTTTGTGGATTCAGAGAATAACCCTTGGTGGATTCCGAGGTTTATCACTTCTGCACTGTGTTAATTGGTATCAGAGACATATTTTTTTGATCCGATAGCAGACGACGAAGCCCTCATTTCTCGAACTAAGTTCGATGAGTTAAAGACCAATTTTAATCAGATTAGGGTTGCCGTAGATTGACTTGTGTGGGCAACAGAGCGTCTGAACATGGTAGGTGTTCAAAATCGCGTTGATGGTCACCAAAGACGAGATCCAACTTTGCAAAATAAATCCTACAATGATGATCGTAGAGGCTGTCGAAGAAAGGAGAACTATGACGCTAGAGGATTAAAGATACCATCCTTCAATAGAAAGCTTCATGCTGATGTTTTCCTTGATTGGATTGATGAAGTGGATAGATATTTTGAATATGAGATAATCCCAGAAGATCGAAAAGTTAAATTAGTGGTTTACAGACTTAAAGAAAAAGCATCTGCATGGTGGGATGAATATTGATAAATCGATACCATCAAAGGAAGGATCTGGTTCGAACGTGGGCTAAGATGAGGAAATTATTGAGACACTGTTTCTTGCCTTCTAACTACAAATAATATCGGGTGTCTTTGAAAGATTCTTTTACCTTAGCCGACACAGTCTATCTAGCAAAGAAGGTGGAGTGAGAACTTTAGTAGAACGACAAAGGACCTTCACCATGGATATTTTTAGAGAGTTATCAAACTAATTATGATTATGGCAAAACTAAGAAACCTCAATTCATTTCTGAGAAAGAGTCTGAATTTGTGAAGAGTATCGAAGACGCAACAAAGACTTCATCAATTATGTTAACATAGAACCAGAGGCATTTAAGACAGAGATTGTTAAGGAGAAGGTTTTTCTAGTGGCAGACAACGAGCACTCACAAACGAAAAAAAGATGCTGCCACCATCAAGATTCATCCTAGTGTTCCTGATGTTAATGGTGATATGTTAATGTAGACGGATATTATGCATGATATCCTCAAAGACGTCGTGAGTGATGTTACACACATTGATGTTGTTCCGATTGAGGAGAAGGATAAACTAGAGAGTGAGGCAATTGATAATATGTGTGAGTTATTTGGTGGAGGGCTGGAGGCAAAGGAGATGAAAGAATTGTGTATGGAATATGCGGGAGAAAATTCTTTTTTAGAAGCAATTATCATCAATAATTTCAATAATGATGAGATCATACCACCGGCACTAGAATATGAGAAGCAACAAGGAAAATATTTAGAGTTTTTCATGTTAACTACAGAGCCACATGTTGCCAGTTACATACACATACCGTGGGAAAAATTCATACACAAGTTTGATACAAAAGAAGTCCTATCATAGGAGGTAAAAGAACAATGGAGAAAATCAATGCTAAGTACAAGGCAGATGTTGATTGATGCAGGAGAAGAAAACTATTTAATGATGAAACTACCATTCAAGTAAATATAAGGTCGGGGTCAAGTTTCTTTCAACAAGGGGAGACTAATGTAGGACGCTTACAGGACAATTTCATGGAGAAGTGGCACAATCATGAGCTAAATGCAGACTCATATGTATTATTGACTTCTGCAAAGAAATAATCATATCTTCTAATCTAAAAGGCGGATTTTGACATATTATATATGTAAATCACATATTTCTACTAGACAGAGACAACCAGATTGTCAGATTTTTAAAATCTCATTAGTAATACCCAGTTTTGGCTGAAATCTAAAAATAATCAGCTTTTAGTTTACTTTTAGCAATAAAGTTGGAGTTTATTTAGATTAGGAAGTAAATTCAATATTAGAGCCAAATTAGAATATGAAACAAATTCAATTTTAATTCATGATTTCTTTTCTCTATTATAGGGAGTCTTTTTTAGGGTAGGATTTGATACTTTCTATTTCTTTGTAATTCTAGTCCTATTATGAGTCTATTTTATTTTGCTATTTAAGAAGAGTCATATAACCCTAGAATCATATAACTTTTTATCAATAAAATTCCTCTTTATTATTTTTTCGTGGATTCAGAGATCGTTCTTTATGGATTCAGAGAATTTTCCTTGGTGGATTCTAAAGTTTATCACTTCTGCGCTGCGTTGGGAAGCGTTATCGGACACCCTGAATAGAAATCCTTCTTCTTCGTAGATCTATCAATCACTGGTCGATGTGGAAACACCAAGAAAAAACTAGTTTGAACAAAAGAGTAAACACAATCTACCACAGAATAATAGATCAAGATACAAAGACAAAGTATTTACGTAGTTCGGCAATCACCCATGTCCATGGAGAGAGAATTGAATCTTCTTTTATAGAGATTTACAAGATACAATCTATGCTTGTGATCTTTAAAGATTGCACCCTCTCTCAATCTCACCGAAAGATATCTCAAGACCCTAGATTCTCTTCTTAGTTTTCTCTACCTCTCTGTTACGATATGCAATTCTCTTGGCTTTCCTATTGATTTTTCTTTAAAATAAACTTCTCAAGTGTTATTTAAAGAACTTTCCACACTCTTAAATTCATGTAGACTTATTCTTTGACTTGGCTTATAAATGCTAATTCTTTCAGTTAGAATTTAATTTCAATTGCAATTGATTCTTTCTAGTCAAATTAATCCCCAATACAAGTCCAACTAGGATTTCCTGAAATACAAGACTATTTCCAACAGGGTTAGGATGGTTTTTTTTCCTAATAGTCTAAGAAGATCTCATTAGATTTGGGCTTTTCTTTACTTGGGGATTGTGTTTAAACCCATTAAGAAATGGATTGGAGAAGATAAGAAAGGTCTAAGACGAGAATGTTCCCTCAAAGCGTTAGATATGAGGAATATTCCCCTAAGGGCTGTTTGTTTACTTTCCTTCATTTTCCATTCTCCACTTTCCTTCACTTTTTGATATTTCCATCACTTTCCAACCTTACAAATATCCACACCAACCAATAATATGGTGACAACTCATCTCCTCCCATCACATTTCTTACTTTTCAAAATAAACTACATCCAAGAAATAGGTCACATCAATCAACTGATTCAACTCACTTTCCTCC
>JBAKGM010000002.1:5297822-5311542 GCA_037177215.1 Asparagus racemosus
ACGGTTAGTTGTAATTTGGTTGTTGATTCCTTAAATTTTGCTATTTAGAATTTTCTAAGTATGATTAGTTTTAATTTGGTAGTTAACTTCTTAAATTCTGCAATTTAGAATTTTTAAGAATGGTTCGTTTTTATTTCGTTAGGATTCTATGATATTTTTCTACGGCACAGATGAACCATGTCATCACATTTAGTAAGTAAAGAAATACATTGATACTTTCTCTAATTTAATTGAAAGTTTCTGTAAGTTATATAAAAAGCCGAAGGCAGAACCACAGCCATTTGCTTTAAAACCCGCGTAGTTATAAAGTTTATTTGCATACAACAAAGTGTATATCTACATAGTAAAAAGTGCATAGCTCCGTACTATAGAATGTATAGCTATATACTATATAGTGTATAATTACATGATATAGGATGTATGTATTCTACTGTAAATTGTAGGTACACACTCTCTATTCTATTTTGGATCTAAAGATAAATAAACTTTGTATTCTAGGTGTGCGAGAATGCATAGAACCATGTGGGTTTCACAGTAAATAGGAGTAAAATTTTGGGTTTATATATACAATCCATAAATTACAAATGAAAGTTTCGATGAATAAAAAAAAAAGCAAGATAATCAAGGTTCCACTTTTCAATGTCGGGTTATTATCATTTTGGTACTTAGAAGTTGCAACTTTCCTAACTTTGATACTCAAAGTTTTTATTTGACACTTTAATATTCCAATCTTACACTTTTTTTATTATTTTGAAACCCGAAAGTTTACACCTTTTTAATTGAGGTACCAAATTGCAAGACCCTTAGAATTTGAGGGACTTATGAGCAATTTCAAAGATTTGAGTAACTAATATTGAATTATTGGAGATGTCGGGACTAAATCAAAATAACCATAAATCTTATGTGAATATTTGGATTTCTTTAGATAAACTATCTAGAAAACTTTGCAATTTATGTATTGAAAATTTTAAATAGTTTAGACAAATTAATTTTAGGATAAAGAATAGTATAAAAATTTATTTTGAAGTTTATACCTTTTGATCAATAGATAAATAATGACAGATAAATAATGAATATCAAGACTTTGAAAGATTTGAATTATGATGGATGTTGGTTATACTCATCAACTAAGAATTGATGGAGATTTACTATTAAATTGGATTTTCTTTTTATCTAACAAAATACTATTTCTTATGAAAAAAAGATACTATGAGGCTTTTGTGAAGCTGTAGATAAACATTGAGGCCATTAAAGTAAAAATAAGCTACCAAATGACCAAAATGATTTTTTCTATATTAGTCCCTTAAATGTTTTATATTTTTGAATTAATCCTTCAAACCACTTTAATTGCTATTAGACCTTTAAAGTCTTAACCTATTTTGAATTAGCCCCTCAAATCATTAAAATTGCTATTGTGTCCTTCAAATAAAGTATAGAATTAGTGATTTGAAACAACTTATGAGAATTGAGGAGTCTAAGTAGAAATTTCGATGTGCAAACAACCATATAGAGCAAACACGTGCAACGCACGTATTTGCTCCTTACTAGTAATTTTTTAAAAATCTTTATGTATGAGGTCTCATCTCTTGACTAGGTCAATAAAAAAGGGGGTCGTCTCCTCTAGAAAGAAAATGATAGAATATACTAAAATAAAATATGGGATAGTTAATTGTTCAATTTAACTACAATTTCATTTATAACACAAAATCTTAATTGTTCAATTTAAGAATTTATATTATTATAAACCATAAAAACAAGAATGTCTATGTGCTATACTAGGCTATTAAAATAGAAGAAGACAAGATTTTGCAGTCAACGAAATAACTAGAAAACATAAAACGAGAATGTCAATGTGCTATACTAGCTTTATTAAAATAAAAGACAACAACATTTTTTTTACAAAATAAATCTTAGTTTACAGGTACTAGTATAATGCACGTGCTTTGTATGTGGACATACTTATTTTATATTTTAAACTTTTTGTTGATTACAAAATGATAAAGTAACTTTTATAACAATATGAATTCTTAAATAGGAAATTTTTTTTGTTAATAAACTGATTTTTACAATAAAACTATAACAAATCGTGTGAATAATTATTATAATTTGGATAATATTATAATTTAATCATAATTACTTTAATTAATTATGACTTATTAAAGAACTATTCAATATTATAATATATTATAATAATTATAATAATTATAATAAATTATCATCCTACTTTATAACTATTCTCATTTATAATAATTATGCACAGTATAATAATAATATTGTTAATACTATAGTATATTATATTTTTATACCATTATCTTAGCTATTTATTATAATTTATAAATAATTATTAAATAATTTAATACAATAATTATTATAGTTCTTCTTATTATTATAAATTATAAATTATATTCTAGTGATTTACTAAGGTTTTGTGAAATTCAGGAGATGCATAATTAATAATATGTTTGGCATGAGTAATGAAAAGTTAATTAGAAACAATGGCATAAAAGGTAATTATCAAAATTGAGAGGATAAAAAGGTAATAAAAAATTTTAACATATCAATCCTCTTTTTACAATTTTTAATTTTATGTATTGTTTGTACCCATAAAATCTTTAGTTTTCTTATATTAAGCCCATAATGACTTCTAATTCTATGTCACAAAAATGGAGATGCGAGGTATTGATCCTCGTAGCAAGCCATGTGAGCAATCTACCATTTGAGCTACATCCCCAACTAATAACTATTGAAATAATAATTATTTTAAAAAATTGTGATTAAATCATAATAATAATTCAAATAATAATAATTTTTCATACAATTCCTTACACACAATTCCATTGTACAATTTCATTTATCAACACAAAATTTTAATTGTTTAATTTAAGAGTTTATATTATTGTAAAAGATGCTTCACTATTTTTCAGTCAACGAACAAAAATTCAAAACATAGAACAAGAATGTCTACGTACTATACTAGGTTATCAAAATAAAAGACGACTACATCGGTTTACAAAGTAAATCTTAGTTTACAGCTATAGGATGGATAGGGGGTTCTTGTTGCATCCATGAAATTAAATAGAACGATGTTGTTTTCATTAAAATTTTTATTGTTTGTACTCATAAAATCTTTATTTTTCCTATATTAAGTCCAAATTGACTTATAATTCTACGTAGCAAAAATGAACATGTGAGAGATTTGCTCCTCGTAACCGCGCGCAAGCTAAATTGACGCTCTACCATTTGAGCTACATCCTCAACTAATCATTATTGAAATTATAATTATTTTAAATATATAATGATTAAATTATAATAGTTATTCAAATAATAATAATTATTCATACAATTCTTTATATGCAAGTTCATTTATCAATACAAAATTTTAATAGTTCAAATTAAGAATTTATATTGCTGTAAAAGTTGATCTACCATTTTCCAATCAAACGAAAAGAGTTCAAATCATAAAATAAATACATCCATGTGCTTTACTAGTATTGTGGATAAATAAAACAATAACTCTAGAAAATGAGTGTAAGAATGTGACAAATTAACAAAAGATTGAACAGTAAATGAGTGCATCCTAATTATATCTTAGAGAATAAAAAACATATCTTAGAGAAATGACAGAAATTGTTTGATCTTAAAGAAGAATCATCAACACATTTATAGTTAATGGCATAAAATAGACTAGAACCTTTAACATAACTGAATATGCAACAAATCTCAATATTTTGGGTCAAAGGGTTTTGTTGCCGTAACGTGGCAAAAAGAGACCAATCTCCGAAGAAAGTTGTCCATAATATTGCAGCCAATTTCCTCAACACATACAAAGTATGGATATGCACTCGCATAATTTTTATTTATTTATTTATTTATTTATTTATTTATTTTGTTTAAACCCCGCCCAAAATTGCTTTTTGGATAAACCTACTGCCCGAAATCGAACCTGAAAACATAAAAGCCATATTGAAACCTGAGCCTCCCAAGAACATGAAAGCCATATTGAAACCTGAGCTTCCCAACCATCCGAGACATGAAACCCAAGCTTCCCAACCATCCGAGACACGGGCGGTGGGTATGCGCTGGTATATACTTCAAAACTAACCAAACAAGAAACATGAGACTAAAGAAAGAGATCTAAAACAAAACCCCTTTTACCAACTTGTTAACATAATACTTGTACATGAAAAACACCACTCACAGCATACACATTCATTAAAACCCTAAAAACTTTCAGAAAACCAAAAACTTCCAACCCTCTCTCAAATACCCTAGCTTACAGCTGCACTTCCCTATCAAAGATCCAACTAAAACCAACCTTAGGCCTCAGCTTTGCCCTCCCCTGTGCCCTCTCCTCCAACCTCCGAATCCTCGGCACCAACGTACAAACGTACTCCTGAGCCCTCCTCCCCTCGCCAGACAACCCCGACAACTCCCCCACCTTCCACCGATCAACTAAAAACTCGAGAATATCTGCGTAATCTTTCGCGGTATAAACCCCTATTCTTTGTGCGACAGAAGAGAAGTGATCGAAGAGGCCATCGTCACGACCATCGTACATGAGGTGAGCCGGCATTGAGATTTTCTTCCTCATCATGTCGGCAAAGGCGAGGACGGTGCCATCCGGGTCGATCTCGAAGAGCTTTTCGACGATTTTGGTGTAAGCTGTCTCGTGCCTCTTCTCGTCAGAGGCGATGATGCCGCATATCTGGGCGAGCTTTAGGTCTCCCTTGTCCTTGGCATGGCGGGCTGTGTTGCCATGGGATATGAAGGTTGCTCGCTCTTGGAAGGAGGTGTAGATGAAGCCCAGGTACGGGTTGTTCTCAGTCCTAGGGTCCTGAAAAACCACAGAAAATTTTGTCAAGAAAAGGGGAGTAATCAGCAAAAGAACATTAGGGTCCAAAACAACAAATTTACTCAAATATGTGAAACTAAGCATGAAAAATATTTGAAACTAAGTATGAAAAAATGCATCACGTAGAACCCCCTTGTAGTATCGCTGTTTTGAACTTACTAACCCTGTAATCTCATTGTTGAAAACAGATCCATTGAGTTCTTTTTTATCCTTTTTTTTTTTTTCCTTTGCCCTCAGATAGATTCACAAACTTCATCCAGGGACAATGTATGCCAAAATTTCACCCAGGGTAAAAGAGTCAAGAAAAATCTAAACCTTGTGGGTCTATGCACAATCAACCCCAAATAATAACATTGACAAAGAATCCAAGGTTACAGAATTACATGCATAGAATACAAATTTCCTGAATAAGTTGCAAATAGTTCTTAGGCAATTTATCAATCTTACTAGTTTTAACGATTCAATATAACTCATCATTGGAGAATAATCCCAAGAACTATGTGGCAAAGTGAAAACTTTAGAATAATTTGACCATTCTCGTTCAGAATGTTGTGAGTCTCGTGAAACTATGGTTGTGACAGCAATTGGAACAATATTAACAATCATGCTCTGAAAATGTCAAGGTTCAGAAGTCAGAATTCTGTGGTTCTACAATAAAATAAATACATCTATCTGAAGTGGGAATAGGGTACTTAATCACTGATTCGATATTGAAATAGAAGAATAATTATATCTCATGTGTTCAGATTAGCCAGTCTAATCATGGCATTTAATAATTTTTATGACGAGCTTTTTACTGCTCGTGTGTGCTTATGATTTTATTATTATTATATACATTTTAGGATTCTACTTGGTGGGATCGGCTAGTTCACCCCAACTCTTAGCAGACTTTTCGACAGTTGCAACCCTTATGGCCTCATCTTGAACTCTTTTCTTTTTGTTGCAAATTTTCTTTAAAATTAGAATAAGAAAAATCGGAACTTAAAAGTTAAAATTTTAAAAGTAATAAAAAAAATAAAAATAAAGAGAGGTCATGGTTGGCAAAACAGGTATATATACTCAAAGTTCAGATTTGTGCTTGAAAAATTAAAACCTTCTATCCTAGTATACCATTTTGTGTAAGTTGAAAAATGGAAGTTGAAGCTCAAACAAGGGGGAAAAGAAATAGAAATGTTCCCCACAGTAGAGGACCAATATCATTAGCGCATGACAATATGAAATCAAGGTAAATACTGCAGGAAAAAAAATTAAAAGGTTGGAAGAATTCAGCAAATATTTTTAATTTTGTAATAAATAGGCATGTTGTCACAACGATATAAGCATGAGAAAGGTATAATATCGATACCAAATGATGGTCGATAATCAACATTAAGGAATAACTTCAGCAAGCACATAACTAGTGTGGATTTGATAAGTAGTGAACTTTTCAGGAATAATCCATAATT
The DNA here is from genome assembly GCA_037177215.1 of Asparagus racemosus. Classification (NCBI taxonomy): domain Eukaryota; kingdom Viridiplantae; phylum Streptophyta; class Magnoliopsida; order Asparagales; family Asparagaceae; genus Asparagus; species Asparagus racemosus. Next base: position 5,304,120 of record JBAKGM010000002.1, read on the forward strand.
CATAAAATTGTGCGTTTATCTGCTAAACTAATATTGATGAATAATTTGCATCTTCAAATAATTTGGAGAATGCCATGAAAATAACAAATTGATGAAATCAGACGGTTTAAGTAAACGAAAAACTTACCATGCCTGAACCAATCAAATATTGGATAGTTTTCTCAATCTGTCGCATGTCCACTCTCCCAGAAAGGTAAAGATACCTATTAAGAAGATCTCCGTGTCGGTTCTCTTCAGCGGTCCAAGCCCTTGTCCAAATAGCCCACGAAGTAAGGCTCGCACCGGTCTCATCCCGAACTCCATCAAGGGTGTTGAGCATTGTCTGGTAAGTCGGGAGAGCCTCTTCTGTGATCATATCTCCGACAAGGCAAACAAAGTACTCATCCGGAAGCTCCTTTGCTCGCTCCCTCAGTTCCTTTATCTGGTCTTCGTATCCTTCGGATGATGTGTCGGGTAGGAAATCTTGCGGCTGCCAACACTTCTCAACGGGCTTCAAATGGGTCAGGATGTTGGTCTCAGCCCAATTCTCCAAGCTCTTGAAGATTTCTATCTTTTGAGGTGGCATAGAATGCGTGACTTGCACATGCACCTCTCTTGGAGGACTGAACGGCTTCTTCGGAGTCTCAACCCTAGTTTCATTTAGAAAGGTTAGATCTCAAAGAATGGTATAAGTATAACAATCAAAACCATACTCAAGACATAATATCTGGCTCGGAGATGAAACAGGTAATGAATTATAGGCAAAACATGGCATCTGACCTAGACAATGCAAACATCACCATTAACATAAGTAATTGTTCATATTCAATATCTAGCGATAACTAATTTTTGAAACTCCTTGCCTGTGAATTGGGTAGACAAAAATGCGAAATAACGAGCTCAACAGGCTTCATAATGTAAGCCGTACAAAGTAAGAATGGACACTTCCAGTCATAAAAATTCCTCAACATGCTTTGTGAAAAGACATTATAACACAACAAAAAAAGGTGAAAAAGACATGAAGAATTTGTTAGTAGACTGAAAAGACCTAAAAAGTTCTTGAACCTTACAAAGAGCTATGGAAAACAACATCAGATTGTTCTTAGAAAACCTCCATTGTAGTACCATTAAATGCACAAATCTTTTTACTAACATTTTACATGTGGTAGGTGATGATTTAGCATGGGGTTCAGAAAGATTTGTTCCAACCTCAGAAATGAATGTTGCAGTTAGAAAATATCAATTAGACTATCAATTAGACAATATGTTTATCGCCTAGGTTGTTTCTACAATATCCGCAAAGTATAAGCAAATAAATAAATAAATAAATGTAGCTTCCTTCCCATTTCTTCTAATTCCCAATTCCCTATGGGAAACTGGTTTCCAGTATAACCTCTCCAACTATAGTTAATAGTTTTACAGGTTGATCGTGGTAAGAGCGATGCCAGACCCATGTGAAGCCAATCCCAACCTCATTTGAACTCGCCCTAAGAGCCTTCGCATCAATGGGTACAAGCTAACGGACTCTATACCCAAGTCTAACATTTATATGACAGAAATAGTGCTCCTCAGATGCTTTATATTAAAATATTAAATAGCCTCTCCCACTTTTAAGATTTAGCTTTAAGGGGGACTGCTGCAAAGCACACATCAACAATCATGAAAAGGGAAACATTTTCTAAACAACAAGAAAGAGGAAAAACATAAATGACAAGAGGAGGAAAGGGCGGGAGGAGGGGGAGTTTCAAGGAAACATAAGTAATTCCATCATAATGCTCAACCCTGATCTGACCTCTGTCTTCGGCTTCAGAAACAATGGAAGATACTACTCAACTAATATAAAGCAGTGATTTGTTTTCTCCGTTTCAAATTTGAATTCTATATCCTCTAGAATATTGGCTATAAATTACTGAACTACTACTTCGTCTATAAAATTTTCTTGAAATGCTGGAATCCATTAGCAGATACTGTCATTAAGATTGGGTTCTAACTCCTAATCCACGATAATCTTTTGTATCTCAGTCTATAATGCCGAGATGGATTGGCATTTACACTAAATCTTGTGATGCTCCGATTACAACATCTCATACGCACCTATTGTGATTAACTAGACATATGTAAGTCATTCTTACATCTCTTGACCCGCCACATTTAAGTTACCAGACAACCAATTCTCCTAGCATCTCTATAATTCCCACCTGTCTTTAACGCAGAAATGAGTCTGCATAAAAATCTTGCAATGCGCTAGGTCCAATTTTTTCACACTCACATTAAGTACACAGCAATATGTAGGCTAATTTTATGTTTGACAGCAGCATATTCTAGTTACTTGGAAACTGATTCTCCTCAGCATAAAAGCACATGCATGCAAGAACATAAAGAACGGGATATAACAGAAAAATTCCACCCACATGAACCCTTCACCCATTTTAGATAAAATAACATCTATATTCACTATGAGAACTTTGTTCTCTATAAGTAAATACTAACTAGGGATATTACCAAGTTCTTGAACAAGGAAACCATAGCAATACTTGGGCATTACATAATCCTGAGGTTGGTAGGAAATAAAGTTTTCAAACAAGCACCTGGATTTCCTTCATGTATAGAACAGTGCATTCCAAAATTAGATTACCTAATTTAAATTAGTGGGTCCACAAGCTTTACATAGTTAGCAACGGCAAATAACCAACAACCCAACAAACTTGAGGAAAGTAAATACCAGCATAATAAAAAAAACATATATCAAAAGGCAACATGGCCTCCAGTGTAGTCATCAGTACAAATCAGATACAAACAAACACAAAGATACAAGTAAAACAATATTCAAGATGATTATTCTAATATGAAATATCCCAGATCTACATATAAAAATATCCCAAATGCGAACCCACGCTCATCAAAGTGAATGAATTCCACATGCAAGAACAATAAAATATAACATGGTAATGTTTTAAGATTAAAATGAGGAACGATAATAGATATCAAATAAATTATTCAACTAACACAAATAAAACACAATTAGAAACATAATTCCTTATTCTCAAATTATGAACGTTGCCCTTTGCCCACTTCAGATAACAAGAAGAGAGAATTAATTGAAAAAAGAAAAACCCTCAATCTCAAATTTATCATTGTCGAAAACTAATCAAACCCATTAAGATTTCATGCAAGGGGATTCCCATCACCAACAATAATTAGAAGAACAAACCCAAATATCAAAATCCCAACTTGTATGCCCAAAACGAAAAACCCTGAACCCATAAAAATCTCAAGACACCAATACAAACAAACCCACTTCGATTTTCCACTCAAAAACAAAAACCCATGTAGATTTCACGAAATGAAACAACAAAATTATTAAAAACCCAGGAGAAAGAAGCTCACTTGGCGGTCGAAGACGAGGATCCGATGGTGGAAGCCATTGAGATCGTCGGAGATCTGAGGCCGTAGCCATTACCATTCCTCCTGCTGCTGTTAGACTGAGAGAAGCAAATGAAGGGCTCAACTCTGAAAGCCAATCTCGATGCCATTGCTCTCAAAATCTTTTTCTTGATTCTGAGTGCTGGCGAGTGAGAGGCGAGAAGATTTAATAGGGGCCACAATTATCATGAACTTACTTTTACGCCCTCGGTTTTCGTGGTTTATTTTTAACAGGTGAACCCTTGTGCATGTTAGATTTGCAGAAATGGCATTCCTGTGGGCCCAGTGTCCTGGTCTACGAAATCCAGGTGCGGAAACGGACGGCACCCACTGTTTACGAAAATTGTGGGCTCCGAAACTTCTCGATTAGAGCTAAAACAGTATCTAAACCCCTACGCAATGAAATTGCTTTCACTCATTGTTAATTGTTTTATTTGTAAACTTCAATATAAGCTATTCTTAATTTCATTTATTCTCTTAATTATGACAGATTTATGTTAATACAAGAATAGTAAATTTGAAGAGGGTTGTCACGCACTTACAATTCCAACTCGTAAAATCCAAACAACAGAACTTAGATATGCTAATGATGAAAGTTTTAGGTAGAACATAAGACGCTATTTTCATAAGTCTAGCTTTGTGAATATGAATAGGTTTATTGTTGCATTGATAAGAAACATTGCGCTCATATAAAGATCACTAGGGCGTTTGAGCAAGATCTAAATGAAACTCATATGAAGATTAAGTCCATGATTTTAGGTAATAAGTTATAATCTAGAAATTAAATAGAGCGGAAGATAGGAGAGCTCACAACCAGGTCTATTATGCATGAAGTGAGAATTGGTTGCTTTCTAAATTTGATATTATCGGGCTAGATGTAGAGTGATAGTTTGCAGCTTGTGATTGGCCAAGTATATTAATTGTCAAATTGAATTCCAAATCAAGTTAGAAACGCATGCATGAGAAACGGGTAATCGTGTGATCACTGCCCTAGAATAATAGTCACCGCCTTCGCAGAGACGATTCGGTGCGACCACACCTAGCGGTAAGAACCTCCCGAGAAGGGCGGCATCAGAGTTTACTGGGAACTCTAGTCTCTTGCTCAAACGGATATTTGCCTGACAAATTAAAACTAAAATCAAAGAATATTGTAGAGAATTGTTGAAAGAGAATAGAGAGATTGCTCACTTTACTTGTGTTTTCCAGCCTTACTCGAGATCCCTTTTTATGGCCATCTTGATTTTCCTGCTGAGATAATCGCTGCCGTGATCCCATCACTTGCGAAGGAAAGAGCAAAGGCGGAGGAAACGTGAAATGGAAAAAGAGGAAAGAGAACTTTACGGGATTTTTTTTAGAAAAAAAAAAGATGCCGTGAAATGCATCGCAGGACATGGATGCGAGAAAAGGAAAGAAATAAAGTTATGCAAATACACCTCTCAAAAGATCATATTTGCATTGGAATTAAGGAAAAGAACTCAATCTTTTACTTAATTCCAACAATCTTCCCCTAAAAGATTAAGTTGCGGGGAAAAAATTAACAACAATAATAATGGTATCAAAAATATAGGTCGGACAACCTTAGATTGCAACAAATGTACGGTACTCGATAGTAACCACGTTGGAGCGCTAATTACACTGAGCTACAAATCTAATGAATAATTATGTTTGCATTGTAGTTCTACACAGACACTAATTGTGATCGTTGAAATTTCAGGCCTCGGACCTTATTAGTGGTTGTATTTAAGTCATAAATCACATTCTTAACATTATTCCTTGTCTATAATTATCTAACTTTTAGTCATATATTTTGTGTTTATACAAGTTTTAAAAAAAATAAGTAGACTTCTCTATAGTTTTTTGTTTGTAATTTGGTAATTTAACGAAGAGCGTAATTAATGATTTTTTTTTTTAATGCTAACCCTTTGTGAGCACGTGCTTGGTAACAATTAAGAGTCCTTCCTACCTCTCACAGCTGTTAGGCAAAGAACAAACGACTCATAGTCCTAAAGTTAATTGAGGTTGAATATGCAAAAAAGGAAAAAGTATTGTAATTCTCTATAAAACCTGGGCGCAAATTGTTAAAGAGTAGTGAGGGATACTCTCCACTTGGCTCTCTCTCTCTCTCTCTGCAGTCCCGACACGCGAACGTTTTACGCTTTGCCCCGCCGCTTGGTTCACGTGGACTCGGGTCTGCTTTATAAATACCTGATCCGAAATAACTTCGGATCGAGATCCGCAAACGGGCGGATGGACTGGTATTTGGATGTCGGGAGATAATCCTAACCCGACCCAAAATCTTAATTCGGGTCGATTTCGAGTGTGTTGGGTTAAAGTCCACTCAACATTATCAAATATATCTTTTTCGCTGGGAATTTAGATGTGACTCATTCTTACGAGGACCCGGAGAGGGGAAGCATGTGAGCAATAAAATTCAAAGATTAATTAATTTTTACAATTTCTCCCTTTTTTTTTTTTGGGTCTGAATCAGTTTAGTTCTAGACCAACAATAACGAATCAAAAGAAAACTAATTTAAGGCAAAAACTTGGCTTAATAAAATAAATTTAAATCTTGCTCTAGGTTTTGGTTTGAGCTAAGACATATTTAAACCGGTTTTGTTCCGATAAACCAATGAAGCGGAGTTGCCAAGCATATCCTTAGAATAAGCCACCTAACTCAATAAACTAGTTAAGCGAAGTTGCTAAGTATACACTTATTATAAGCCACCTAGCTCAAATCAAACATTTCTGACTTTCATTTGTTAGAACTGGGATGCAAGCCTAGAGGGGGGTGAATAGGATTACTATAATTTTTCGATAAGACTCAGATTATGCAGCGAAAAATAAAATATGTGAAAAACTAAAAGCAATCAACACGGGAATGCATGAGATTTTTATAGTGGTTCGGATCAAAATCCTATGTACACTCTTCCTTCTCGCGAAGGGCCTTCCTCACTATGACCGGAGTTCTCCTAAATCACAGCCCGATTTAGTAGGCTTTACAAATAGAACATTGGAATATATTTGAAACCAATTGAGATACCCAACTCCTCACAATGACCATAAGAAACTTACCCCTAACTAGCCACCTTCAATTCACCTGGCTTGAGTACGCCAACCCTCAAGTACCCCGGCTTGAGTACGTCGTCAAACTCACAAGTTTGAAATACAAAACAAACCCAAAAATATTTAAAGCGCAATTAAAAAGATCTTACAGCCCTTTAAAGAAATCACTCTCTAAAACGTTGATGTTAAAGATCCGTGAAGAAGCGATGTTGTAGTTGAATGCAAATGACACTTCCTCTCTCACTGAAACAATCCTCCGATGTTGAGCGCGACTAGAAGAAGTTGAACGAGGCTCAAGGGTTTACATTCTCAAATCAAAACTCTCACAAAACAGAAAAATAAATCTCTCATTTTTCTTTGTTCTCTTCGTTGCTTATTATGATCTCTATCTCCTTTTAAATATGCATTGATAGAATGGGAAAGAGATACTCAAATCAGAGTCCAACTTGGAGATCAAACGGGTCGATGAACGTCTGAGATTAAATCTGCAAATCTACCAAAACCTGTCGCGACCATCGATGGTTGATCACGATCATCGATGGTGGATGATGATCATTGATGGTTGCCTATAGTCCATCGATTGTGCAAATTCTGGTTTCTAGATTTCAGCGATTATTGATTGTAGCCCATCGATGGTCCATATGCTCATCGATGGTTGAATGTAGACCATCGATGGTTCGATTTCTAATTTTTGAAAAATACAGATTGTTTCCTTTAGTCCATTGATGACTTGATGTGACCATCGATGATGCCTCGTGACCATCTGTAACACCCGTGATTTTCGATACGTATTTTTATATATTTGATACGTATTTTATCTTAAAATACTTTGATACGTATACTTTCTAATACATATTTTTATATCAAAATACTAGATGATATTTTACCCATTCTGTAATACCCGTAATTTTAATACAAAATTGGGTAAATATTTTGGTGTTTAAAATATTAAATATTT
>JBAKGM010000002.1:5320510-5334508 GCA_037177215.1 Asparagus racemosus
GTGATTTGTATTATATTTTCTTGACGCTTGGCGTATTAGGTTGAGGAGAAAAGTTTTAAATTTTATACTCCCCGATCCAATACGTCGCGGGCTTGCTCGCGTCCCGTTTCCGTGTATTTTGGGAAGCGGGGCGTGACACCATCGATCGTTCAAGGCTGAAAGCAACTATAATGTTTATTTTTGCATCGTTTTGAACCGTGACTTGATCGTACATGTTTATTCCTGAAATACATAATTTCAAAAACTAATCAGTAGCAAATGAGAGTTTGTTAATAATCAAACAAGAGATCTTACACGAACAACATTACATCACGAATAATGTTCTAACATCATTCTCTTTACATCCCTAAGCCCTTAATCTTTATGACAAGTTACTTTTTGTCATGATCCATTTTCTTAAGCGTTTAAGAGAATTTGATCGGAACTTGACTTCGACACCCTTGATGTCTTTGCTTGTGCACTCAAACCATCTAGCAAGAAGTTTTAGCTTTTATCGTGATGAAAGCATCATTTTTTTTAAGAAATGAATTTGGGCACTATCCTCATAATTAAACTAAAAAAATCTATTTTTTGGAAAAGTTCCAAAGGTCTAGCAAAACAAATAAATAAGTTGACACTAATGATATCGTCCAACCCAAAAAGCAAAAGCTATTTTGCGTCTCTCTTCTTTAGTATACTGTAATTTCTTATAGTCTAGAGAGTGTTTGGGGGTAGTTTGTTTTGGGTGAAAGTAATTTATAAGCTAGCTTTTTTATAACTGCATGTTTGATGACATCTCAAATAATATTTATATTATAAAATTCAAAAGCCACCAAAACCAAACTTGGTTTTATAAGCTTCAAGAACTAAGCTCTCCCAATCCAAATCTTGGATTTTTACTTATAAACCTAAAAGTTTATCCTGGGTTATTTCTAGGCCCATACACTTACAGAAAACATCCTCAAAATGGCTAAATTGAACTAAAATACTTTATGTTTCACTAATTTAGCACTTATATAACATCCGTTGGTTTTTAGAGCATTTATATACCCTGAGTTGTTTAAAATTATCATTTTAGTACCCTCTGTTATGCAAACGTAAAAATTTTCATCCGAAATTTTTCCTACACCATTCATATATTTATAACTTTTTTTCTAACTATTAAATTTGCTGAGTAAACTGTTAATTTATCCAAATTTTATTTTTTAAATAGAATCAAAATATGCTTAAATTAGAATCTACGAAGGATAAATAGTAAATTTAACAAATACTAATGATTAAAAAACTCTAACATTAATATGTAAATATTGTATGAGAATTTTCATGTGAAATATTTTGCATTTATATAACAGAGAGTACTAAAATGCAATCTAGCCATCGCAAACCCAAAACATAAGCTGCTGTCTTTGGGTTGACATGGTAAATGCTGGATCAACGCAAGTTAGAGCCCTCAGGCCTCGGCCCTCGTCCTCCCCAGTCCCTATTTCGAGCTCCTAAATGGGTCCCACTCCAAACCCTTCCTCCTCCTAAAAAACACAACCCAGCGATCTGCAGAACACGCGGAAAAAGATTAATTAAAAAAAAAAAAATCGAATCAGAGGTCAGTTTCCGACTGCAGTCCAACTGTTCGACGAAATGCCAGACAAAGCAACGGAGTCGGCAATGGAGTCAGCGACGGGCCCACACTTCAGCGGCCTCCGCATCGACTCTCTCCGCCTCTCGTCTTCCTCCGCTCCCTCCTCTCCCTCCTCCGCCAAGGCCGCCGCCGCCGCCGCCGCCGCCCAAAACGCCGACGAGGATTCGATGGAGGCCCCGAAGCAGCCTTTTGTGATCGGTGACAAACCCTAGCTCTTTAACCCTAATTAGGTTTTTTGATTTCTTCATTGTGTTTGATTTGGGAATTGGTTGGTGTTTTTAGGGGTTTCGGGAGGGACGGCGTCGGGAAAGACGACTGTGTGCGATATGATCATTCAGCAGCTTCATGATCATCGCGTTTTGCTCGTTAATCAGGTCGAAAGATCGATTCTTTCCTTGAATTTTTTGAGCTTTGAATGCTTTATTTAGAATTAGAACCAGTGATTAAGTGAGCATTGTGGATTAAAAAAACATACTTTTATAAGCAAGGGGTCTATTTGTGATTTTACTTGTTGACTACCTTCGCAATTTGCGGTTGAGAAAGAAAAAGGGTAATCACAGAAGATCCCCTTAAGATTTGTATGGTTGATGGAAAGTCCCGTTTAAGTTTTTAAAAGCGCCTTCATTTTCAATTTCTAATCAAATATCCTTTTTTCAATATTATATAGTGTGATTATCATGGAAATGCCCTTCATTATGAAACCCACTAACATTTATTTTTCATTACAAAACACCCTGCTGTTAAAAAAAACTATTAAAACCCAGTTTTAGTCTAAAACTGCCCTCTTCTTCTTCCTCTCACATACTTTCCTTTTCTTCTACAGGCAAGACATAAATTAGAAACTAAAAGTTATGCTAAATAGGGGCTAAAATGAAAGGGTGGTTGAGATTAGCTGGATCTTCTATTAATTTTCTCTTTGCTAATAGTCGTAGTTACTTGGGTTTGATGTGAAGAGAAGGGAGATAGGTTTTTCAATAGCTTGAGGAAGAAGAGAAGCTTTATTCAGGAGTATTTTAGAGAAAATGGTAGACATTAAATGGGTTTTAACTTTAACAGTTTTTGTAACAATAGGGGGTGTTGTAATGAAAATGAAAAACGTTCGGGATTTCGTAATGAGCTGTCAAACCTGAAGGAAGGCTTCATAATAATTACCCTATAATATATGGGGGTGCAAACAATTGTCATATCCCATGATATTAGCTTTACATCTTAAGTGGATTTTCCGATTTTGTAGAAATTAAAAGAGAGACAGTGAAGTGTTACTTTTAAAACCTTAGGGAGTTCTTCTAATAATCACTTTAGGAAGATTTTCTGTATTTACCAAACGGAAAAAAAAAGAGAAAACATTAGAATCTTTGGCAACTAATCAGAGCACTACTTTTGCTGAGCTCTGTTGTTTTCTAGATAAGTAATGTGCTAATGGCTGTAAACTTAGATAGATGCAAATGATGGAAAATTTGCTCATTAGGGGAAGTCATGACCATGGTGCCAAAGCAGTGCATACCCTTAAAGGCTCAACAGGCATGGAAGAACTATTATATATTATCTCCGGGATGTAGGTAGAAGGACTTATGCAATTGGACAGTCTTGCATTTGAAGGTGTTGAAGCGGCTGTATTCAAGCGGACTTGAGGACCCTTGCTCAACGTAGACATGGGTTTTTGATGGTGCTGATCACTCAGAGATCAGCATACAATTTTCTTACACATTGGTCTGGAATAAGCAACAAGGGTAATGAAAACAATGGGTAAGAGCTAAAATGTATACAAAGGGCGGGAAATCAATAACATTCAGGACACTAAGCATGGTGTATGGATAAAATTATGTATACATTTTTTTTTCAAAAGTCTGTCTTTTAACTCATGTAAACAAAATGACTAAAGTCTATTTTCTTATATTAAACGACCAAGTTTCGGCCAAGTCAGCAGTACATGCCAAAACTTGGTATGCTGTCTTTGTTTTTGTTTTTAAAATAAACGTGTGGTTTCAAACCAGAGGCTTATTAGTTTAACTTTGGACCGGGGTTTACCAACTCACAGTCCTGCTAGTCTATATGGAAGGCCTTTCCAATAATTATGGATCTTGGAAGTAGCAGTTATATCAATTTAAAAAGTGGTTCTAGAGTTTGTTTCTTCCTGCTATATCCTTTATCTTTTAGTCCTGTGCTTCACAAAGGATATCTACATCGGGAATTGTGTGGATGACGACGTTGATGAAACATTGATCTGATTATATCACCATAATCCTCTTGTATGCTTGCTGTGCTCAAAATTTGTACAAACAAGAGATTAGCATGCTTTTTGGAGTCTTTGATTCAGGATTATGTGGGCTGCCTGCTTTAGTCTCTCTCCTATATATGACTTTCAAATAAATGCAGGACTCATTTTATCGAGGTCTGACTGCTGAAGAATCTGAACGTGCACACGAATATAATTTTGATCACCCAGGTAATTTGTTTTCAACTACAACTTTGAATTTATTTCTAGTCACTTATGAAAGTATGGACATTTTGCAGGGACTGACGAGTCTTCATGTTACTGAGATTTCTTTTTTCTCCTACTTTTTATCTCTTTAGATGCCTTTGATACGGAGCAACTTCTCAAGTGTATGGGTGAACTCAAAAGTGGGCAATCTGTTAATATTCCAATATATGACTTTAAAAACCACAGGCGTTGCTCTGAAAGTTTCCGAAAGGTATCCCTTGAAGCAAACAATAAAAAATTCCATTTTATTTGCAAAGGTATCCGTTGATTTATTTGTCATTCCTTCCAGTATGTGGACACTCAAATTTGATGTATTGTCATTTACCAGTTAAACAGGCTTGAAGAAGAAGATTGTAATGTTGTACGATTATGTTAACATGGATTTCTTGTATGTTATTTACTATCTAAGAAAGTGATTCGTTAGGTTGAGAGTGGAAATTTTAGAACTTGTTCCATTGTGTTTGACTTTGAAGAAACTGTTGTTGGTTATGTTAATAGCTATCTGGCAAACCATTTGGTGGTTAGAGAGTTGTCAAATTTCGATAGGATTGAAGAACCTTCAGCAAGGGATCAAATAATTCTTCTTGAGAAAGGAGAAGAAAGAAGCTAGATAGTAGAGGGAAGATGAGAAGAAAGAAGGTAGGGAGTAAAGGGAAGAGGATAAGTCTCAGAAGAGAAGAGGGCTGTGTTCTTCGATACAATAAGTCCAAACCAAAAAATCACAGGAAAGTAATAAAAAAGTCGCTGAAGAATATGATACTTGACTCAAAGCAGATTTTTTTTTTCAAATTTACAACATGAGTGCTCGACCAGGCCCAAACTGGCTCCATTACTCATGGATTTACCTGTTTAAGATGGTGAAACACTGACACTTGAACTGACAACTTGACTAAACCATAGAGAGAACTTGTTCTTCTGTTTCTCGTGCAGCAGGATTATTTATTGAAAAAAACGTTCCATGCATTCTGTAAAAGTTCCACTTATTGTAATCAATTTCTTGGAGCTTATTTGAGGAACATTGTCAGTGAACTCTTAAATAAGAATAACAGTTAGGTAACCTTGCCACGTGCCACTTCCTACTAAAATCTCAGAAATTATATTAAATACTACGTTCATTTTTAGTTTTCCATGATTTACAGTATGCGTATGCAGTTCTAAATTTTTATGGCATGGTAGAAAGTTATATATTCTCTGATTTTTCCATCCTTTTAGGTCAATGCATCAGATGTTATTATTTTGGAGGGAATTCTAGTTTTCCATGATCAACGTGTTCGTGAAATGATGGACATGAAGATTTTTGTTGACACAGGTTCTTTTCTTCTCCTGTCTTATTTTTTTTCCATATATGACTGAAAACCTTAAAGCATTTTAGTTGTGCCATGTCAAACTATTTTATCATGACATAAGTATAGTTGTGGTGCTAAACTTATAAAATATAAATGAACTAAACTGTTGGAAATATGTACATGTAATCTTTAATTATTACATACTGTGAGCCTCTTTTAATACCTTTTGCTGTGAGCTATTGAGAAGCCAGCCTCGTACACCTCCTTGGTGACCAGAGGATATCAGGTCAGCTCTGTCTTCTAAACCTCTTTATTGGACCGGGACCTGTGTTTTGATAGAACATTCATCATGGCTTTTTATGCAAATATATTTTTGAGTCAATTAAGCATTGAGGTGGCGAACTGGGTTCAGATCCAGCAAAAAGGGAAAAAAAAAAAGAAAAAGATGAAAATACATGGAATTTGCTAGCTTGCAGAAAAGATGTGCTTAAACAAAACTGAAAGGAGAAAGAGGGATATGCACAACGTCATATCTTGAGAGATTAATGTTGTGCATGTTCGTATTTATATCAGCGGGTGTTTAAAATGGTTTTTCATTTTTTTTCAATATTATGCATCTGAAAAAGATGAATTACAAGAGTTCGTTTTGATTTGCATGGATATCAGGTAGGACTTTTTGGAGCTTAATTTTAGTTGCTTAGACTTGCTGATAATCATCTGTTGGCTACACATACATGTAATTCTACTTAAAATTCTTTTTATAATTTGTACATAGATGCTGATGTTAGGCTTGCCCGAAGAATAAGGCGTGATACAGTTGAGAGAGGTAGAGACGTGAGCTCGGTGCTTGAACAGGTATGCAAAGTTTCTGTTAAGTTGTTCTTTTAAACTTTTCCAGTATTGGATCTTATTTAACTTTAATTGCAAGCTTAAGTTGTATGGCACATATACTAAGAAATATTGTATAAAATACATGGGTATAACATCTCCAAGCAATGTCACTAGAAAGTTAGCCATCATGTTTGAGTCAGACAGTTGCTAATTCAAATTCCTGCACATTGCTTCAGAAAATCAGTCGTAGCTAGAGCTATAGCAGTCAATGCAATGCAAACAATCCACCATTCCGAAGCTAATAATGAGAGAGATCATTTCTTCAAGTTCTGCCATTTCGAGGGTGAAGTCCGTAAAAAGTTGATGCATGATGCAGGACATATTTTATTTTAGCATTTTGTTATGCAGCTTCTGAGACTTGGTTAGTTTTAGATAAGAATCATAGTTTGGTTCCTTCCTGAAATTGCATCACCTCTACTGTTTAAGAAGATTGAGGATATTTTGGAAGTGTAGCCTTTTTGTAATTCTGGGTTGAGCTATTCGAAGTTTTTTGGGCAAATGGCATGATCGTCCTCCCAATGCAAGCGGGATTACCAAGGATGAGTTTCGTCACCTTGATTCCCATTGCTAAAGAAGTTGTTGGAATTTTAGACTTTGGAGTTAAACCCCTTTCTATGGTGCAATGGATGATTCAATTTGATCTTGTTAGATCTCTTTAGGATATGACTTATTAGTCTCATCCAATTAGATTTGTTAAGGAGATTTTATTTGATTTTATCATTATTTATGTTATTGGATGAGTATAGGATAAATCTTTTTATCCAGTTTGACTCCTATTGAGAAATTGTCCATAATCTTAGTTGTTGTTTTTCCTGTTTTGCTGGATGATGTATATTGAGATTAAATGTATGACATTCCTTATTTCTTGAACTTCTTTCCGTAAGCTTTTACATCCTAAATCTACCAAATACTATAGAAGATAATGCGAGTAATTTGCTATTCTAATTCTAATAGAATATAATGCATCTCCTCGAGGATGCTGTAGTAGTTTTGCAGCAGTAGGATATCCAAGTATTGCTCATGGTTGTTAAAGACAATTTAGCAGGAGCAAAGCTAGTTGAAAAACACTAAATACCTTTGTGGGAAGGGAGACCTACCTTACTTATCTCAGAGTTTGAGCTCGTCTATTACAACCAGGCCTTCGACACTAGTATAATTGTCTTTGTGAAGAATGGACAGAGAACTTCATCTAAAATTTTGGCCGTAGCTTTGCTGTTATCTTCTCTTAAAGAATCAACAGTATAAAATTATGCAAACTTCCATTTTTAGTTGTAGACAACTTTTTTCAACCTTAAAACGGAATTATTATTAACAGTGCTGTTTTGTTTTTCAGACGTTTCTTTATTATTGATATCAGGCGACCTAGTTTTTTAATCTTTATGTCTACCATTTCCTATTGGGTTCTAAAGTTTATTGGACTAACACAAAATTCTGTTTTTTAAAGATTCCATCATTTATTTGGCAACTCTTTTTTGTCCTTCACTTTAAGGAATTAATTTACCGTACACGTGCACCTGACTTGCACCTGACTTGCTAAGTGCAGTATGGACGGTTTGTCAAGCCTGCTTTTGATGATTTTGTTCTGCCCTCAAAGAAATACGCTGATGTGATCATACCACGGGGAGGTGATAACCATGTTGCAGTGGATCTAATTGTACAACACATTCGTACAAAGCTTGGGCAGCATGACTTATGCAAAATTTACCCTAATGTATATGTCATTCAAACAACATTCCAGGTATTTAGCTTTATAATAGCTTTTGGTTCTAGTATGTTATTTTGCTAACTGAACTTCTAGGTCCTTTCATGAAAACTTGTGGAGATAGCTTATATATAATGCTTTTAATAGCTTGTCTGAACAGATAAGAGGCATGCATACGCTTATCCGTGACCGGGATATAACAACTCCTGATTTTGTGTTCTATTCGGATCGGCTTATTAGGCTGGTAAGTTATGTCTTTCTTCATTTTTCATTAGAATTGATATTGTGTGATATAAAATTATGTCAATATTTGTAACATAAGAATGGTATGTCAGGTTGTGGAGCATGGCCTTGGCCATTTGCCATTCACTGAGAAACAGGTTGTCACACCGACAGGTATCAATAAAAATAATTTGTATATAGTGTGAATTAAAAATCATAGGAGTTACATGATATTCATTATACGCATCTATGTATTTCCTTAAAGTGAACTTGCGGTGTGTTTCATGTTATACATTAAGTCTGACGACATGTATCTTATATGTACGGTGTAACCAATACTTATTGCTTTATACTGTTAATAGACATGGGTAACTGATCTGAGTGACTGTAATGCTTTTACAAGTCTCTGTAGTGTGAAACACTGATAACCTCCCAGATTCATGTCCAGTTCATTTATTTGAATGCATGTTACTTTTGATGCTCTTCGTTTTTCTATAGTTGTAATTCAAACTTCAAACTTGTTTTCTGTCCTAGACTCCTGGAAGCACACATCTATACCTGCTCCTGAATTTTGACCCTTTTTTTACTACATGAAATTTTCATCCTATAAGGTTTTATGCTCATTTTTTTTCTTTACACACACCCACATCATTATCATCCATTTCAATCCTTCTTTCCATAACTGCTGGAACTATTCATCTACAAACTATTCAAAGCTAGATATGATCCACTCAAAGCATTTGTATGACCTAGCAGAAGCAATCCTTCTCATCAGCTGTATCAGTCCTCATCAAGATTTGACATATTGTTTTTATAATTATCACACAATCCATATGAACATCATTATTTTAATATGTTTTGACACTAAAAAGTACACAAATATTTGTCTTCTTGGCCGTTCAGATTTTGGCATTTTGGCCTTTGATTTTTTGTCTAGTTTGGCCAAGGGAAGACTAAAATTGGCTTTTGCTCTCGACGCATGTCTGGACCGTTCACTAGTTCTTCTGTGGTTGAATGGACACCAGAAAGTAGACCTTTTGACAAGAGAAGATCATATCTCATAGTCTTTATTATATCGAAAATCCAAATAATCTACGCCTTCATTTTTTTTCATTCTATAGAATTTGAACAGTCCTCTAATCTATAACAAGTGCTCAAGCTGTGCTCTTTTTCCCACGGTATGCCGAAGATTTTGCACTGAACAAAGAGTTGAGTGGGTGCTGGTCATAGAACATGCCCAGTCTTTTTGTGTAGCCTCTTTTTTCCTTTAACTGACCCTTTTTAACAATAGAGGGCTTCATCATTCTGAAGATGCTGCTTACTAAGGACTCATGGTGAATGTGAAGGAGATGGTCTTTAAAAGGAAGGAGATGTTTTTTTTTTTTTGGGGGGGGGGGGGGGGGTTGCTAAGAATGTAAAATGGTTGAGATAATTTCACCACACTGCTCATTTTCTAGTTTGAAATCGCACATATTTATTACTAACTACAAAACATAACTTGAGAAGGGGTTTCCTTAACACTTGAACGATTAGAGTCATCATATTGCTTTCTTCCCCTTCCACCCAGGGTCAGTCTGGTATTCACCCAATAATCTCTAATGTGACACTTTCCTTGACAGAACAAGTTTTCTTTAATAAAGCTTAGGTCGTAATAAAATTTATCAGTTTAAAAAAACTAATATAAAACATGTCTTCAAAGTCCAGAAGAATGATATTAATGCTAGTTGCCTAGGTATGCACATCTTGTAAGGTTAACATGTGAATACATTTATTTCCGCAGATTTGCGTGATATGGATCGTCATAATGTTAATTAAATTTGGTATTTGTGAATCTTTTTCTCTTTGTTGAGCTGATTTTCCTTTTCAGGCTCTGTGTACACTGGAGTTGACTTTTGCAAGAAACTCTGTGGAGTGTCTATTATCCGAAGGTGAGCCTTGAATCAGGTATTACTTTTTTTCTGTCAAGATACAAACTGCAACTCAATTATCTCCATCTAGTTTAAAACAAGGTCCAACATAGTGACAATTTGCAATGATATTTGAACCATAGAAGTCGGGAACTTGGAACGCTATAGTGACCCACGACCCGGGTTCAATTGTCCTAGATTTGAGTGGAACACGACCCGATTTAGAATTCAAACCAGTTAAAATTTTGAAAAAAATTTAAAAGAATAAACAACAAAAAACGCGAGAAATTAAGCGAATAAAGTATGTTTACCCTATTGCAACATGATTCTCAAGGTTTTTTTTTACCATTAGTGATATCAACTAGCATATTTCTTAAATTTGACTCTTGCAAAACCTCTAATTCCTGTATTTAAGAACCGAACCTAAAGCGTGCCACGTACCCAAGCGTACCGTATAAGCCTACTATCCTCATACCCAATTCCTAATGAGCGGCGTACCACGCTTCCGTACGTGTCCCGTGAACCGGAATAAAATGGGCTCCATGCAACTATGATTTGAACTATTAGTGTTATAAAGTTGTATTATGTTATCGAGACCATGCGATTCTTCTGAATACTTAGTTTCTCTTGCACTATGATTGCTATGTCTAGTGGTCTACCTCTCTAGTTATGTCATAAGTCCCCAGGTGGTAGTTGTGCCTGAAGATGAATAAGGGGTTTAGATTATCCATGCTGTACCAAAATGTTTTCTGCAGAGCTTAAGTAATGCTGGCTACTATCAGGATGGTTATAACGTCTTAGATTTCTAACATGATTGGTTCTCTGGTCACTGATTGTGAAGTTCTCCATCAGCAGACATGTGCATCTATTACATATATTAGAAGCTACATGTCTCTGGGCAAAAAGCATTAGGGAATGAGATGGATGAAAGGTTGCATAAGTAGTATCCTTTTTTTTATAAATTTAATTTTGAGATCACATGGCACCCATTTCACTGCAATCTGGTTGCTTGCAAGTAGAGTTGGCTATCCTGACTTGGTGAGTTGATTGAATCCTTTCAGGTTTGGTCAATTCTAATGGGTAAGGATAAAAAATGGGTCAGTCCGCCTAACCCATTTTCAGTTGGGCCGGGTTAGGGTTGGACCCCTTGACCAACCTTGACCCATGCAGTCAAATTATGTGATATATAATGTATAATGATCATGATTGCTGCAGAGACCAGCCTTGACCCATACAATCAAATTATGTGATGTATAAAGCATAATGATCATGATTGCTGCAGTGTTTCAGTAGATCAATATGTTAACTCGTTGCAGGTGTTGTTTTCGATGACCAACCTACATGTTTTTAGAAAAAAGATTTTATCAGGCTCCTTTTATAAATTTAACGAGTACTTCAACTGCAATATTCTCGTGGGAGGATAGACGTGCTTCTATTCTCCAGGGCCTAGTTAGTCTAATGACGGTTTCCTTTTAGTATTAGTCCTCTGACCTCTTAGCATTGATACAAATTAATCTTCCCCTCCGTGAAAATGTTTGACTTATGTCAGTATTGCCATGGAAAGAAATTACTCTGTAGTTTTCCAAGAAAGCACATAAAAGATAATCATATGTTGGTTTAGAGTTTGGTGCATAATTTCAGAACTAAGATGAGTGGGGATCCTCTCAGAACCAGTCATATACTTGACTTTATGCGGAACCCGTAACAAGTGACGCGTGTCCGGAGGACACGGATCTTAATGAATGTGTTAAACTCCTCTGTTAGTTCTGATTAAGCATATCTCTCCCTCTCTTTGTCTTCCTCTTCCTCCCGTCTCCACTTTTTTTCTGCACGAAGTAACGGATCTCTCATGCTGATTTTGATGCTTCTCAAAGCCTAAGCCTAGTAATTTGCAAAACCCTCAAAGGCAAACTGTTTATGGTTTCAATTTGGAGATAGATGTTGTTGAGATCTCAATTATCTAATGAAAAGTAGAGGTTTTGATGTCTGGATTCTATTGCGAAGATGATTGCCCTAATAGATTGTTAAAAGTTTATTGCTCCGCATCTGTTTTGTTCTTTTGTTAAATCCGTTAGCGAGAAAGTTCAGATTTTGACTGCAGCTTGTAAGGGCTCAAACTGAGATTAGTTGCGGCACTCGTGAGAATAAAACGTTGAAAGTGAAAGTTAAATAATTGAAATGGCAGGTAGAATTTGATTATTTTTGTGAGAAGATCCCTAAACCAAGAACAAATGCTCAGTAAAAGTCTACGGCATGGCGGCAGCCCTTGTGGAGGATAATGTCGTGGAAGTCCTGCAAGGGGAGAGGTGATGACTTCTAAATGATGCAAATGACGTCGATGTTGGGAGGAGAATTCCACTTTGAGAAGTAATGATCTCTTCGGAATTCCTTTGAATGGTTCGGTTAGGAACGTAGGATGAAAAGAAAGGAAGATATGCTACCAATTAATTAGGATTCACATAGTCTTTACTCTTTATTAATTTATTTTCTAATTTATACATGGCAACAGCTTTAAGCTCCACGTAGAAAGAAGTATAGCACTGGATCTGATAGGATTTGTACTCAACTATGATGATCATTCCCGATAACCTTGTTTCACAAGTTAGATCCAGATTAAATGTTGCAGATAAACCACATATTACTTTAGGTTTTGCTGAAGTGCTTCAGGACTAACAAGTACATTCCCAATAAGATAGCTCACAAGCAGTTTCTTCTTATCCAGCTAAAATAATTCTGAAGCATTTTCTTCTGATCTTGCTTCATGGCTTTCATGAACTAAATGTACACGGTCGTGAAGCAGTATTTTTAGATTAGGTTAATTGCGTCACTGCGTGTTCTTTTTTACAGCGATTGTTTACAAAACTTGCCTTTTTTGTGTATCTTAATCCAGCAAACACTTGATGAATTACTCTCTTTGACATTCCTTCGAACTAGAAACCAAGAGTCTCTCATGCACAACTGGATTCATAAGATTTCAATATATACTTGCATATCTTGGTGAATTGATCTACTTGATAGATATCAACCAGATCTTTCTTTGCAATGACTTCAGGAATATATGTCAATGTCAATCATCTACCTTAATAATTAAATTCCTATATGATGCCATATTAATCGCTGCCTTGAATTCTTTTTTCATGTTTCTTTATGCTACTTCCTTCATAATGTTTTTTCACCACTAACATTGTATACCATTTTCTTTGAAACGTATCAGAACCTTAGGATATATTCCTTACACTATCAACATTTATGGTTAAAGCACTAAAATGTTTTATTAATTGATCACAGTGGTGAAAGCATGGAGAATGCGCTGCGGGCTTGTTGTAAAGGAATAAAAATTGGAAAAATTCTCATTCACCGTGATGGAGATAATGGTAAACAGGTAAGCATTCAGATAATTATGGATGCATTTGCCTTAAAAATGTATCTGGACATTGAGTGATGTTATTTTCTTTGTGATGTTATTCAAAATCAGCTCATATATGAGAAGCTGCCAAATGATATCTCGGAGCGGCATGTTTTACTTCTTGACCCTGTTCTCGCCACAGGTTAGTGATATTTATCTCTTACGAGCAATTAACTAAAGGGGTTTTTTTATAAATACCCCTCAATTCATGTGCATTTGCAAAATTACCCCCAAGGTCTAGTATTTGCAAAATTACCCCTCAAATAATCAAATTTAGAGAAATACCCCCGAAATCAATAAATCGTCAGCAGTATGGATATGATGAGTAAAAATTTGACTATTAGGTTTATATTTTAACATTCCAGTTACAAATTAGCCTGCCAAGACTCAAAGGTGATGATTTGGTGATGTAGGGGGTTGGGGGGGGGGGGGGGGGGGGGGGGGGGGGGGGGGGGGGGGGGGGGGGGGGGGGGGGGGGGGGGGGGGG
>JBAKGM010000002.1:5345817-5361589 GCA_037177215.1 Asparagus racemosus
ATCAAATACCAGTTATTCGAGTTCGAATTCGAAAACCACC
The DNA here is from genome assembly GCA_037177215.1 of Asparagus racemosus. NCBI lineage: Eukaryota > Viridiplantae > Streptophyta > Magnoliopsida > Asparagales > Asparagaceae > Asparagus > Asparagus racemosus. Next base: position 5,345,858 of record JBAKGM010000002.1, read on the forward strand.
ATATATGAATATTAGAGTCCACATTCGAATTCGATAACTTTAAACAAACACAAATATGAACACCTTAGTATTCGATTCGATTCGATCGTTTACCACCCCTAGTCCTCATGAAGCCTTTGCTTTGGTATTATTTACTCTTGAATATAGGAATACTCCAGCTAGTGCAACACCAGTTCCTGAAATAAAACCCACCCACGCAGACATCAGTTTAGTTACTAAAACGGAAAGCAGAAAATGAAATGGAAAAATGCTGTTCTGCTACCATTTCACACAACAACCAAATCAAAGGGAGGTAACCAAATTTAACAGAAACATAATAATAATACGAGAATAACCAACTAACAACAACATGTTACCAAGTGAATTAACAGGCGATACTGGAGTCCTGAAAAAGAGAACTGACGACAATATCACCACTACTCTCTTTACACAATTGCCTACTGAGTGGCTGACAGGTGACACCCTAGCCAAAATCATATATGCAACCTGCCAGATTTCAAGAACATGAGTACTACATTAGACAGTTTACAGCTCAAAAGAAACTATTATAAATGATGTTGTATTTGAAGCTTGTTGCTGTCATTAGTAGTGATATCTGTATTATGCAAACTTCTAATGCATGACAACTGCACTTGGACAGTAAGAAAGAACCAGCAAGGCAGCTAACGCCTGAGAGACGGAGGACATCAAAGCAAACCAGCAAAATATATGCATGCTTTCTGCCGGATATAAGACAATTTATGCATAGGTGAGAGTCTGTCTTTTGTATTCTTGAGGCACATGTTTTATATCTCAGCATACCTCAAAGACTGTCTACAAATTGTTCTTTCAGTATTAATCTTGACATTAGATCTCTCCTCAGGCGTCTTGGGTTCTTATTTTTCTCCAGTGGAACCAGGAGGTCCCTTCTCAACTTTCTTCCTATTTATTTATTTTTTTTAATCGCTTCATTGCACCTAAAACTGAATTTTTTTTTAAAAAGTCCGTCACGTGTAGTTAACCATTAGTGAAAAACTAGGGTGTCAAACTGGGATGCACAAACCATAAGGTTGGGAATATTAAGATTCTACTAACAGGCTTTTCTTTAGATGAAATTCCGAAATGCAGAGTTTGTGGTTGTCCGGCAAACAAGAGGCCAAAAAATGTGAAGACTAGGCGACTGCAAATAAACAGACAGTAATACGATGTAACCAATGTTACCTGTTGATAAGCATGAAAGCAAAGAGCTGCAAGGAAGGACCTCGTATAAATCTCGCTCACGCTCAAACCCTACAAGACAGAAAGAAAATACATATATATTCAATTTCAAATGGAATGTAATCGGTAAAAAAGAAACTTGAAATTATATTTTTATTCTCTCTAATACAATACTCACAGCAGATTGCATATATGATGGAGAGAAGTTGACGCCTTCAATAAACAGAGCTATTGGGAGTGACAGGAAAAACGACATAATTGTTATAATGGAGAAGAGCGTTATGTTGTCCAGAGATTCCTGTTGACAAGTACTGTTGTTCAAAGTTCGGATTGCAGAATGATAGGGATAATCAAATGCAATTGTATTTGTTCAATTGGGTCCAATCAGCATTCCATATAAAAACAAATTTATGGTTATTTGATGCAAACATTGATGGTCTAAATTAACCAGAATTGGAGGCCCCAGCAACTAAAAAGTACAATTAAGCAATGGATTCAGACCCATTTTTCTCAAATGAATTACCTCTTTGTCGACCATGATTTTTTTGCTCAGCACATTGCGGGATTGGTAGGTAAGATTGGAAGCCATGGCACTCCACAATCCAGCCCTGTTTACCAGGAAAAAGGACCATTAATAGTGTTTCGAGTCCAAATATCGACAGAAAGGTAATAAAAGAATATTGCATCATTTCAATAGAATATATTATTGGCAAGAACAGTCCAGGCCGCACATATCCATGCAAAAAAAAAAGGAAAAAAAAAAAAAAAGAAGAAGTAGATCATCCATGTAACTACATGCAACATTGACTTCGGTTGGGAACAACTTAGGTACCAATTAAAAGAAGCTTCAGTCAGAGATGCTAATGCAACACCGCCGACAATTGGCACAAGAGAAAACAAAACCCAAGCAGTAGGAACCTGCATATAACATTTTGGCAAGCTATGTAAGTGTAAATCTTGTTCGTTTACCACTAGATTACAGGTGGGCACAACTATAAGATCCCTGATGCCTGGGATGCAAGTAGATGTATATGACAGAATAACAGAAAGCAAATTTTATTTACCTACACACTTCTTTTTCTACACCGTTGTGAACACCTGATCATTTTGGTTCTTGGGCATACATTGTCAGTCTCGTAGATGTGGCATTGGTGTAGAATAAGAAGCATGTAGAAAAAGTATTTCTCGAAAAAAGTTCAAAATTCACCTCTCCTAGGAACAAGGTAGACAAGATGACCGTGAAAAAGGGCTCCATAGCTTTGATAGTGTGAGTGAATGAAACAGCAACCTTTCCAAGACTCATGTTAGTGAAAAGATTTCCAAACGTGTGCACAATGGCCAAAGGAAATATTGCAAGAAGCTGCAGAGTAGGTTACGTAGATTATCAATTCAATAACAAAAGCAGGTGAGCGTCATTAATAATTAACCCGAAACTTAGTTAACCAAACAATGTCAAAGTACCTGTGACGACACTATCTTCGGTCTCTTGCAGAGGTTCATAGTCCACATAAGAAGCACAAAGAGAGTCCCAACAGCAAATTGAAATGCTGTAATGGTCAAAGGGAAAGGGTAGACCTCGAGAACCTGTAGAAAAAACAATTGATGCATTACAGTAAAAACAAAAGTGAAAGCAGACAAGGAAATTTGCCTTATTAAAATCTAATTAATTTTTTTCAAGGGAAAATAGTTTGTTTAATAGCTTTTGGAGGCTGTAGTGCAATTTTTTTAAAAAAAAGATTTAAGGTATCTGTGATCAAAAGCTCAACTACAAATAACATAAGTAATTGGGTTTAAGTTTAATTCCGGAAAGTTTCACAATAATTGGTCACTCTGTGGTGAAGGAGAACGCATCATGTGAAAAAGCAGACAATGTTAATGGTCTAAAAAAGTCGAAAGGCCGATCTCTAGGATAGTCTGCTTGCAGTTCTAGACAAACTAGGTTAGATTTTTATCTTATAACATTCTAGAGTTAAGAATGCCCTTGATCTTTCGCTATACTCAACAAACCTCCTTAAAGAGAATATAAATAGAGGTGACAATTAAAGTATGTATACTTGAGTGTAGTTATGTGGTCAACATCTTGTCTCAGCTTCTCATTCTTAAGAAAAAGTAGTCGCAGACAGGTTGCCTGGGATCAGATCTTTTTGTGTCCACAGTCTAGCAGCATTTTCATGGAGGCCAATAATTGCGCACAATTTTTGATGAAGTCAAAGAATATGTTTTTGCGTGATCGCTTGCCCAGCAAGTTCCACAGGGAGGTGATATGATGCATCTTAATGGGTCACAACAACAAAAGAAAAGAATGAAGATGTTGTGACCCCTGCAACTAGACTATGTACACATTGAAGAATGTTGCGTTTAACGAAGTGCCATTTTTAGAGCCTCTCGAGAAGCTGTATTGCTAGATCTCAAGAAATTTCTGCGCGACATACTTTATCTAGCAAAATTGATGCACAGTGGGCCAGGAGAAGCTGGAAGAGCCTAAAGAAGAAGAATTGTAGCAAACTGTAAAATCGAAACCCGGCCACTAGAAAGGACAAAAGGAAGGAACTACAGCAAACATGTGTAATTCGGGGAATGCAGGAGAAAACAATCAAAGCCAGCTAGAAAATATTGGAGATCGAAGAAATAACTATGAAACTTTTGCGAATGACAAGGGTAAGAGAGCCAAATCCAAAGTATGCCCAATGCTATAGCTGTCGAGGTACCGAAGGAGTCGTCAACCTTGCAAGAAGCACACCAATGCGGCGATAAAGAAAGGCCAAGGAGGAAGCAATTGAAATCTAGAAGCAGCAGAACCAAGTTGGGAGCTGGTGTCAAGGGCTAGAGATGTAGATCTATTGTTAATTATGTCTACAAAGTCGATACTCTACCAGATAGCTCACTCGACAGCTTATCAGATGGCATAGTGGATAATTCGGGGATTACTGGAACAATAGGCTAGACTGTGACGAGGGTTTCAAAGGTCACAATGGTATGAGTCCTGATAGCTAGTGCAGTGATGCTTGAAGAATGCCTTCGAACATGCCTTAGGACTCATGCAGGGAGAATATACGCAGCTCGTAATTGGAAGTTAAGAAAAACTCCCTATGGATTGAAGCAAGCATTGCAGGCATGATATGAGAAGATTACTTTCCTTGTTTATAGCAGATTCTTTGCCACTATACAGATTCCAGGCTGTTCATCAAGAAGAATATATAGAGATAAGCTAGCGGCGGCGCTAGTTTACATGCTTAAATAATCAGCGAATAATAACGATTCTAGAAGTTTGATAATTGGCTATGCCTTTAGCCTTTGGCTCAAAACTACCTCCTGGCACAAGCAACATATATACTACCGATAATATCATTATTATTTATCCAAAAACATACGCATGATACAGGTCTGCAACAAATGGAGCAGAGGACGAACACATTGCTAATGCAGTTGATTAAGGATCTACACCATCCGATAAACTACTTAAATCTAACATCTCACGTGCAAATCACATGTGGCAAAGTCACCAAAATAGCCCCATGCCTTCTCCCGTTGTTTTCTGAAAACCATCATATGTGCCCGCACTGTTTTCACAAAACCCCCCATCAGATAGCGGTGAAAATTGTGTTAGTTTTGGGTTACATTTTTATTGGGTTTTTGTGAGGGATAATTTTTGGCCTTGGAGTTTATTTATTTATTTATATATTTTAAAGCGAATCCTAAAATCACCTCTCACACACTGTGCGAGCTCCACCTAACCCCAAAAAAAAAAAAAAAAAAAAAACCCCACCTCGCAACGTCTATTTTTTTTCTTTTTTTAATGAAAATTATCATGTACCTTTTAAATCAAGCTTCTGTCTTTTTCAGTGATTTATTGTAGTTGTTTATACACTTTGAATATATCAAACACATACCTTGAGGTTGGTAACTTGGATGGTTGGATAAATAAGGGGTATGACTTCGATTTCCAACGTTGTTACAATTCATAAATGAGATTTTCCATGTCATTGATTGAAGATATTGCAGCTTAGTTTCTACAACTTGCATGCAACTCTATTAGTTCCTTAAATGCATTTTTTTCCCCTTGCCAGTCCATACGCATCATATCATCGTAAAGGTGAATACGCAAAGTATATTTCTATCAAATAAAATATAACGTATCCCTAGTAAATGATTAAGAGAGCAGAGAGCGTTTGGGAAGACTTATTTTTTAAAGCTTACAAGTTACGTTAGCTTTTAGTTGCTTTTAGATTTTATGATAAAAATTCCATAAAAATTGTTTGGATAGAATTGAAATTTGTTTGGTCAAACCTAAATCATATAAGTGAGCTTATAAGCTAGTTTTTAAAAAGCTGGGGTACACAAACTTTTGAAAGTAGCACTTATAAGCTAACTTATTTATCACTTTCCCAAACGGATAGAAAAGAAAAAGCTAGCTTAAAAGCTAGTTTGACAAAAAAAATAAGCCTCTCCAAACACCCTCTAAAAAGCATCTAAAATTAAAATTACCATGCACAAATAGCAGTCTAAATGACTGCCTTGCATTTTCCTGAGTCAAACTCTTCAAAGTAAACTAAATATCTATCATATGCTGCAACTATCGACACCCCAGCAGCAATTACCATGAACATCTGAAAGATCAAAATCAGAAACTCCAGAAGAGACTCAAAACAAATTGAGACTGGATTTAATTTAAAGAACTATGCCATAGAGATTCACAAGCTGCAAATTTCATTAAAAAAAAAACAACGCATTTCTTCGACAAGCCTTCGGATGGGTAGGTGGGTTTGTGACAAGTTAGATGCAATTGACTCTGTCGTGTGTTAAACCTTCAATCGTTCGATGCAAACCCCAGTTTCCAGCGCGCCGGTTGATATTCACGCATTTTGACCCCTGCTTTAGGTCTTGGAATCCAAAGCCAGTAGAATCTTCTTCCTTGGGCCCTGAAGCCAGCAAAATAAGTCAAAGAAAAGTGCAGGAAATCTAAAGCGATATGGTTTGTAAACTTTGAAGATTTAAGGGAACCTTCACAAATGATCGAATGTTTAAAAGGTTATTTTGTTGAATAAAACTCATGGTTGAAGGTATATTAAAGCTTCATAAAAGTTTCACCGCCAGAGGAAACCTCGTCTTACCACTATATAACTAAAGACCTGTCAGAGTTTGCATCTACATCATCACCCTCTAACATAATTACCTCAAATATATAGTAAAAACAAACCTTATAACTTAAAACACTTATCCTCGAAATACTAGGCAGATTAAGATGGACCAAATATTTTACCAACAAAAGCAATGTTGTCTTGCCGCTATAACATAAAATTCAGTAGAATTTGCCTCTATATCATTTCCTATCTATAAAAACCTAGCCTTTTATTGTATCATTTATGAATTTTATCCTCATGATACCAGGTATAAGATATATCCAATGATCCTTATGATCAGAAAGGTCACCCAATAGGAAGCAAGGAATTCAAAACCCCTTCATTGATATCCAAAATAGGCTGATTTTATTAAAAACAAAACCTGGATATCACTTAAGTATTCAATTTTTTCAGCAAATCTACCAGACTCGATCACAAATACTTGCACGAAAGATTTCAACATTTGAATACAAGTTTATAGAACTTACCATAGGAACTCCTAGAGCCTTGAGATCATCATCATTCATATGCATAAGAGCTGTCATGTCAACCTTCACATGCAAAATAAAAAAATAAACTATCGAAACCACAGAAATTGTTAATGTTTGTTGGGAGAAATGTAAAATTATGCATCATGCAGTACCTCCTCTGCTTGGAATTGTATCGAGTACTTCTCGAGACCAAGAGAACGTAGCAACCCATCCACAGTTAAGTCCAGCTGCATTTACAATGAATCGATTAAGGCTATTTCAAGAATAATAAAAAAATGCAACCCGCTAATTGTTCGAGCTGATGAATAAGCAGCGCAAGAGAATGCAATTAACAGTAAGAAAGGTAAAAAAAATTGAACAATCAGCATCAAATGAAAGCATATTGCAAAACTCCGGCAAATAGAACCAGAAGACTGCCATCTAATAAATAATACAGATTAACAAAACAAGTAATTACTCAACCAACATGACACTTCTTTAACATATTGCTCAAGTACAATGAATGCAAGAACTGATGGAATAATATATGCAAAACAAAATAAATTGGTTCGTGAGTCCTACCTTTTTCTGAGGCTTTTTACTAGAGGAAGCTGGTGCAGAGAGTTTTTTTGTATCTGTTACAGTTGTTTGAGTAGAAAGGACACTTTTTTTAACAGGTTTACCACTGTCCAATGCTACCTTTGCTGGTGCTGTTTTAGCTTTTGGTGGATCTACAGTTGTTGGTTGTGACATCATGGTACCAGATAACTTCTCACGAAGATCTCGAACTCCTTCCCTGCCACCTTGATAGGTTTGTTGTAAAGCTTTCTTTTGGAGCTTCAGTCGGAGATCACTTGAACCAACATTGGACTCTACATAAATATCCCAGTGACAATAAGATTATCAGGAAATAATAACGATTATCAAGAAGTAATAACAGATAGAAAATATAACTATGACTAATACAGCTATTGCTGCAACTACAATTATACTTGAAACTTGAGGCCCTTTGACATCATCGTAAAGATCATGTTTCCACTTATCATCGCCTCGGCGTTGCCTGCGAAGACAACAGAAATCAGTTCCACATACCATTTTGGTTCAACATAATCAAGGAGGACCTAGTATATTATTCTCATAATTAGTTAATCTGTAGTAAATGGGAGAAAAGAAGCAAGAGTGACACGTCATAAATTAAATACCATATCATATGACAGAATCTAAACAATTAGCATATGATATACCTAAAAAATTATTAGCAAGAGAATAAAATCCAAATTCTTACTTTCCTTTGCTCTTGTTACATATTTATAAGTTAGTCCACTGCACATCATATAACAGGTAACTACTGACTCTTCTCTGTCTCTGGGAATCATTTAATCCATAGTTTACTGTGAAGTAAGTTTTATCGTAGATCTTCCCTAGTCAAAATACTGGCAGTTCTAGCTCTGTCAAGAAGCTATGGCAAATCTAACCAAGGCAGTACCACGATGCCGTATGTATTATGACTGGTCAACCTTATTCTCAAGAGACGAAGTCAGATTGAGTAACAATCACCTCCAAAGGTCAAATTACCAAAATAAATCTTTGTCAACTTCCCAAAAGACCTTATGTTGTCAATATTGAATGATGAAAGGTCATTATGATGGTCCTCAAACGATAGTTTATTAACTTCAGTCCTCACCACCATAATCTAGTGCCTTGCTTTTCTCAAAAGAGAAACACTCACAAGCTTTTTTCCCATAACAAGCACTTGGAGACGTGACATTAACTAACAATTGTGCAGCAAAACAATAAGAAAACTAATAACATACACGATTCGTGCTGTAGCGGTATAGTATTTTCAGATTCTAGGTTTTTTTCATTAAAAAAATATTACTCCATTCTGGTAACTGCTGAAAGAATACATCACCAAAAATATTTTGGACTTCACTAAGAACAAAAGCATCCCTGATCTTCAATAACAAAATTTGCAATTTCTAAGGCTGCATTTCTAGAACTCCATTCACGTGCTACCTGAAACTGTCAAAATAAGAAAATAGAAGAGTCTTAATGGATTGAGCATTGAAATTTTGATCTAAACCTTCTTCTAGGCATGAAGCACTTCAGAGCCTTGGATTTCAGTATGAAGCAATTTTCTAAAAGAACCAACAATTAATAATTTCAAATCTGGAACATGTAAAAGCTCTATGGATTCTGAACATCAGCTTTTTATGATCAAGTGCAGAGAAAATCAGAAAGACTTCTCATGCAGAATTCTGTACTACATCTTTTTAAGGCGTTTCAAAATTACAGAATTTGACCATGAACCAAAAAACAAATTCAACAAGGATCTGCATCCATCAAACAACAGTTTTAAGCTGGGCCCTTGCTGCATTCGCATGATGGTTCTAAAGAATCAGTGCACTATAGCATATAGGTCGTAATATTTTAGGCAGTTCTATTGTCTTCAAGGCGTGGAATATAATTGACATGTGTACCCAGATGGCTGTTCAGGTAGGATGGAGGGCTCGTCACATCAACATGGAGGTGGGATGAAAATGAAGTTCCAAGGTAATTCAAGATCACATCAAACCAAGACTAGTCCAGGTTTGATATATTTTCTGATTTATTATGCAACTTTTCCTTCCTAGGAAACATCAAAACAAGAGGATTATCCAGGGCACAATTTGAATTTCATTAGTCAAAGGATCAACTTTTTAACTTTCACGACTTCATATAAACCAGAGACTAAGCTAGGCTGGTCTAAAAATTAAATAAGACAATCAATGTTAGATGAGCGTTCTACTATCCCAAGAGTTTGCACTTTGCAGCCCTGTTAGTTCTTAGGGTAACCTTTTCGTAATAAGGTCAAAGTATGTGGAAAATACTTTCACATGGGCAAGAAAATCTTATGATCAGAGGACTTTAATTGTGATCATTACTATAATTTAGGGCAGTAAATTGATATATCCATTGACATGACTACAACCGAAAAGTTAAAAATTGATATTTTCCTTCCAGAGAATGAATTTGTCTCAGTATAACTAATGATTAATTCGTAGTGAAGAATACACTAAATTAAGCATGCAAAATTCTCCAATTAGAAGAGGATAAAGCTTGAGATTCAAACCACTACAATCAAAAGATTACTCATCCAAGCAAAATCAAAATCTAACCCATACAAACCCTACCCATACAAACCCTAACTCTCCCATTCACAAACAAATTCATACGAACGCTCACTCAAGTTCCAACAACATAAACGAATCGAAACAAATAAAAATTGTACCTTTTAAAATTGTCGGATCGATTCCGGCCCAAATCTTGGGCGAGATTGCCGTCGAGGCGATCCCTGATCGATCTCTTCGCTCCGGTCGCCACGCGATCGGCGTACATCGTACGATTCGTTGGAGGAGAGTTTAGGGTTTTGAGGGGAAGGGGAAAGGGCGAGAGAGAGAGATGGGAAATAAGGGGAAAGAACGGGGTTATTTTCGAGATTCAAAAATAAGGAGTGGATCTTTGGCACATTGGTCGGGGTGCAAACGGGTCGGGCTGACCAAACTTGGTAACGAACCCGCTTTGTTTAAGTAGGGACTAGGAAGCTAAAATACAGGTTAGACCCTAATATAAAAGAAGATTGCTTTGTCAAAACTTTTGATTTCTAGTTTTAACTTTTTAAATTTTATAATTCTTAAATATGTAATTAGCTGTAATTAATTATTTACTAATTATATATAACCTCTTATTAATTATGTATTTTCAAAACCTTTAGTCACACTATTATTTTATTATTTAGTTATTATTATTTAATAGAAAATTTGAAATTTATCCTAATTTATCTTCACATAATATCTAAAATTCTAGAAAAATTATATAGGAACCACATTTAAAGTATATTTCGTTCTAATCAACCACCTAACCGCATTTCCTATTGACTTTTCTGTCAAAATTTCTATAATACTCATCTTTTCACACACACACACTCTCTCCTCTCTCTCTCTCCTCTCTCACTCTCTTCCCTCTCTAGGGTCCATAAATCTAAGCGGCGGCGGCGGCGGGGGTGCCGCAGTTGCCTGTGACAGATCCCGGCAAGTTCAAGGCGAGATTGGGGTTGGCGCCGCAAAGAGAGGGGGGGGGGAGAGAGAGAGAGAGAGAGAGGAGAACCAACCAGGATCTCTGAGCCTCAGTTCGACGCAGAGATTTATGGGCCCTAGAGAGAGGAGAGAGAGTAAAAAGAGGGCTATTAATTGAAACGGAATATACCCTAAATATGGTTCCTATATAAAAAAGAGGGCTATTAATTGAAACGAAATACACTCTAAATATGGTACCTATATAAATTAAACAATAAAGATGGTTCCTGTATTACACCACTATTTTAAAAGTGGTTTTCATATAAAATTCCTAAACAAAATTATAATTGTTCAGAATTTATATTGCTATACAAGTCATTTCATCATTTTGCAATGAATAAAAAAATTTGAAAAACATAAAACAAAGCAAGTATGCTCTCGTGCAAAGCGCGTGCACTATACTAGCTGACCCAAAATGAGTATCAAGGAGAAAGATAAACGTAATGTTAGATTGCTCCTCCAGTTTGTGGAGGATCCTCATTTCTAATAAAAAAAAGTAAATAAATAAATAAAAAGTTAAAAATTAAAAAAATAAAAAAAATTTTGTGATGCATTGGTTTTTCAATGTTGTTACCAATTTATTAAAAAATTGCGACGTTAGTCTATTTTGATATAAACTAGATGATTATGAACGTGGATATTATTTGTGATACCGAAGTCGCTATTTGGGGCCGTTTGTTTCCATGCATTTAGCAATCTTGCATTTATAAATGAGACCCACAAGTTAAAAACCATGGATCTTTAGCAAATATGTTGTTTGTTTGACATTTTTAATCCTACAGATTTGGGATTGTCACGTAAGTAGGCGAATCAAATATAATTCTCTAAAATTATACTGATCTCAGTCGGATTTGTGATTTTAGTTACATATTTTCAACAAAATTCATCTACAAGCAAGCAAAATTTGAGTTGGTTTTTATCTCTTTTGCAAATTCACTTGCAAACAAAAACAAAATTTTGTCTATAGATTTTCCAAAATTCCCGACGTGTATCAATATGGAACCAAATAGCCCCTTTGTGGGTAGATAAAAAGATTAGGATTTGGATTAGATTCGGATCAGTAATCAAATATCGTTAACTATGATGGAAACTTTTGAAGGTAAAATATAGTATATGAATACGTCCTTTTATTATAGTACTTAAACTTAAATAATATTGATTTATATATCTAATTATTTACTAGATATGCATATATTTGAATGTGATAAACGTGATTGGATAGTTTAATCCTAACCAATTTTTTTGTTAGGCAAATCCTAACCATATTTATTTCCATATTTTATTTAAAAAATGGAAACACATATGTAATATGGTGATTTTTCTGATACAAAGATGTAACTTCTGATAGTTTTTTTTTATAGAGTTTGCAAATTATCAGGGATTAAGGAAAAAGGATGTTTCTGACACAGAGATGTAATTTCCGATAGAGTTTTTCTTTAGAGAGTTTTTTTTTTAAATATAAATTATCGACCCCCGTACCTCTCGCATGCTAAGCGAGCGCTCAACCATCTGAGCTACAACCCCATACACGAAGTTTTCAAGAGCACCATACATTTTCACGCAGCCAAGGACAAAAGTAAGTTGCAAGAGAGACTCTAAAACTTTCAATTCTGAACTATTGTGATAACCTTTGGATCAAATTTTGAGTTTAGTCTGTGTCTATGGAGCTCCTACGAAGAAAGATAGAAATTTAATATGGAACGATATCCTTCAGTCGGCCTCATCCTTCTCTAAGCCGTGGATGTGCATCGGCGATTTCAGTGCCATTCTCTCCCCTGATGAGAAAACTGGAGGCAAAACTCCTTCCCCATCTGATCTTTGTGATTTCAACTCCTTCGTCTCCAACTCTGCTCTAATGGATTTAGGCTATGATGGTCCGGCTTTTACATGGCCGAACAGACGTCAGGCTCACTTAAATGTCAAAGAAAGGCTCGATAGGCTCTTTGTTCCGCTGATTGGAGACTTGCTTTCTCTTCCGCGGCTGTCCTCCACCTCGCAACTGCAGGCAGTGATCACTGCCCCATCCTAGTCTCCCTCCTCAGCAAACGGAAAACTAAGAAGAAGGCCTTCAGACTAGAAGCTCGGCGGATCAATTATCCAAATTTCATCGAAACTATCGCCGCCTCTTGGTCCATTCATGCATCCTTGCCTCAAAAAGCTTCAAAAATTAGAAAAGATGCAATGGATGAAGCCTCCCTTCAACTCGCCAATTCATAATCTCCCCGCAGTAGCTTTTGTCGTGATCACGTTGTGGTTTATTTGGAAATCTAGATGCAACGCTATTTTCCGAGATACAGAACCTTCTCCAATTGCCACTCTTACTCTTGTGGAGGTTTATGCCCGTTTTCATTCTCCAGCTTGGACAACCTCTGGATCCATTTTCAACATTTGTTCACCCTCTTCATGGATAGCTCCACCTCTAAACAAGGTGAAAATTAATGTCGATGCTGCCTCAAACCTCGATCGCATGGCTTTTGGGATAATTGTACGCGCGGATGCTGAAGCTCAGGCTCTACTCATGGGATTACGCCTTGCACTAAAGTATAGTTGGATGGGTAATATTTATGAATCTAATTGCCTTGTCCTTGTGCTCATGTTGCACTGAGTAATTGCCTCCCCAGTGCATCTCTCATCAATCTTTGGCGAATGTTGAACTCTCTTTAAATCTTTTAACTCTTCTTATGTTGGCCATGTTCGTCGCTCGGGTAATATGTGTGCACATTTATTAGCTCAATTTGCTAACAGATATAAATGTACCGTCTTCTCGGATGGTCCATACTATATCTGTAATCAAATCATTCTCAATGCAATGTAATAGAATCACTTTTGATTTCTTTTTAAAAAGAAGAAGAAGAAGAAGAAGAAGAAGTATTAACTTTCATGAAGAAACTTACATTAATAATACTGAGAACCAAATCACAACACACTTAATATAAAACCACTGCTATCCATGTTCAGAACCAGCACCACTAAAAGAAAACCACAAAGATCAAACAGAGTTTCCACCAACAAGAAACTTTAACCTTTTCTCCTCTCCATTACTTCCATAAAATTCTCATCCTCTCAAGGACAAAGCTCGACCCTGAAGAATTTGATTATCTTCCAAAAGACATCATATTCGAGAAGCAATTCTTCAGACTGCTTCTGTAGAGAGGAAACATGGGCTTCAGCTTCTTGGGCTCTTTTCTCTTGCTCTTTAGATTCCAATTTGAGCTTTCCTAACTTTTCATTTAGGCTACTAATTTCATCCTTGAGCTTCCTCACCTCATTCAATGATTTGTCTTCCTTTTATTTGGAATCTTTTCTAAGTCATTCTACTTCTTCCCTTGAAGAAGAGGCTGTTTTCCGATGAGTGAGCATTTTGTTGAGGTGGTGGTGTTATCGATCAATAACAAGTGCAAGGAAAAGAGTGTAACCTGCAAATTTTAATGATAAACTTCAGAATACACTAAAAAAAACTTGAAAAATAATGCAAATTAGATAGTTTTAATTTGGGGGTTGGACATAAAATTTTGAATGGTGTCTGTAATAGGTTATAATTGAAAGACGGGCCCTAGGTGCAAAAACAGGAGGCGTGCCAAACTTAAAAAATATGAGACATTACTGTTAGAAGTATCCGTATATATAGTGCATCTGATAGGGTTATATGAGAGTCAAGGAATTTAGATAAAATCACTGAAGTTTAGGGTTTCAAACGTGGATATCTCAAAATGCTCAATAAAAATAGCTTGAAGTCGTTTTATCTCTATTATAATGTTGTCAGGATCAAGTTTGTGTCAAGATTGACATGCAATCAAGCTGGAACGGCCTGAATCCTAGCTTGGCATCTCCTCATCTATTTTTCTAGAACTTTGTATAGTAACTGATGTGAAAGATGCCCGGAAAAAAAAATTAATCCGTTCTATTCAAGTAAGAAATATGGCACTAGCAGTCAGGCACCATAGCGTTACTTATACGCTTGTGGATCTTTTTGCTTGATATGCTAAAAATTTGCATGCAAAACTTCAATATCCTTTGTAACTAATGCTTATGAGAAAGACAAAGAAAAGAAGGGGAAGATTTAGCATTTATTTAACTAAACATTTATCCCATGCAGCACATGTTACATCTGCAAATAAGAAAAAGTAACCATGTAAATATGCAAAACCAAGATTCGGAAAGTGAAAACTTCAAGACCAAACTTGACCAGTAAAGCAGGTCGAAGTAAGAGAAATATCTTCCTATCACTACAGTGGCGGAGCCAGGAATTCTGGTAAGGGGGGTTCAAAAAATAATTTGAGGCGATCACATATAAAATATTTTTTGAAAAATTGATTGACATGATGACATCTAAACATCATCACATAATACAACTTTCAAAATCATATCTCAAGTAAGAATATAATGTTTACAATAACACTCTTATGGCATTCATTTCCTGAAACTCAAGACATCTTTCTCATTAATATCGCAAAAATATTTATTTTTTCAATATAAGGTACCACAATTAGTCATATACTCATATCTCATTCCATTCCGAAGGTAATTATTAATAATTTTTAATGGTGGAAATTGTAGGCTGTTTAAAAACTACTGAAGACAGCCCATATACAGACGAAACGTTATCGATGAGGGTTATCAGTTGACGACCCCCACGATGGCAAAAGGAGAATCAGAGATCACAAATTGATAATCTCTACGAAAGGGGATCGCAAGTAACGATTGTCCCAAGGCAAAACGCAAGGTTCACCCCTGCGTTCCAATACAAAACGCAGGGTTCACCCCTGCGTTCCAATACAAAACGCAGGGTTCACCCCTGCGTTCCAATACAAAACGCAGGGTTCACCCCTG
>JBAKGM010000002.1:5366415-5380248 GCA_037177215.1 Asparagus racemosus
TTAATCGGCGCATAATCCGATTAATCGTTACTCGCTCTTGAACCGCACGGATAATAAAACCGTGTTTTTGAACATTGCACCAAAGAATATAAAATATCCAAATTTCGTTCAACTAACTTCTTAGCATATTTACCAAGCCCTTCCATTTCAGAAAAATAATGATGAGAAGCTATATTACCAATGTAGTTCTCAAGTTGATCGTGAAGGTCCGTGGGAGCTCCTTCGGAAAAAAACTTTAGGATAAAACTTGGCCAACCGAATCAATTTTTGTTAATTAAAGGAGGAGAATGCGTTATTTGGTTTAAGTCATGTCACAAAAAGCGACTCTATATTACGATTATCTAAGACACATTGAATAATCCAACTTGATACAGAGAGAAATCGAGAGAATTAAGTTTGAGAAAGTTGAGATATCTTATGCATTTTACTCCCTAGCTATGAAATTACTATTAACAAATAACCATACATGTTTTTTTAATCATTCCAAGGTGGAGCTTTTTAGGCCCTCTGGCACCAACGTGGCTCCACCACTGTATCTATACTACATTTTCTTTCGTCTTTTCCTCTTTTCTCTATAACTTTAAAAATAGGTAGTAACAATAACATGAACAAGGGGTGCAAACAAAATATGTATCCGCTGATATGTTCGTATTCCTTAGGATAGAAATATAGTTACCAAATATCTATATCCAATTGGATATGGTTACAAATATGAATATGTAGTGAAATATCTGGATCAGTATCTGAAATATCATAATATTCATTGATCACACATTTGCAATTTTTTGATCCTTAGATTTGAGGTTAATTTTGATGATCAAGAGATATAATCTTAGTTTTAAGATATAACGAACATATTAATGAACTCTCTTATATTACATGAACTATATATTTTTTTCAATCTTATATTGTTTTATCATATCTGTTTTGTATCCACATGTATATCTGCAAATACATCTGCATGTATATCCATATCCGTATTCGCTTTTATAGGATAAGGATGAGTTTTCCTTATTGAGATATATTCTTATTTGTATCCATATCCGTGATTAGTAAACGTTGATATTGAGAGATTACTCGTTGATCGATCTATCGGGAGAACAAAACACCTTCCACGTACATGTCGAGGGGTTCAATTGAGAGAGCGTTGGTAAGTAGATAGACAATCTAGATTTGTTTTGTGATTATTATTTTCTCATGATTATATTGCTAAACATTTCATTCCGATTGTTATATTGTATGTAGAAGAATTCGATGAGGCAGCTTCTATTGCATATGATGCCTTGAGATCGACTACCGATCAAAAGGCAAGGAATGCATTTATACGAGTTCTAGTGTACGAGCATCGACGATTGCGAGGACATACCGGCGTGGGCTCAAGTCGTGCACATAACGAAGCCGGACCTTCATAGCGGGTTCAAGTAGAGGAGAATGTCATGCCTTCACTTCACACATAATTGGACGATGAGATCATCCAAGCTCATGCTAAAGGGGAATGGGGATGAGGGAGAGGAAGGAGAGGGAGGGAGAGGGAGAGGAAAGGAGTTCTTACTATTTGCTAAATTGAGTTTATATATGTTTGTGTCGGTTTGTGAATTGAGTTGATATATGTTTGAACTTTGAAGCAGACATGTTTTGTTTTCTTTGTGTGGTTGTATGAGTGGTTAGTTTTATCATGTGTGGTTGTATGAGTTGCTTTATTGTGTTTATGATTGAAGTTTAATTTGGACTACACGTGATGTATCAGGAAAATTGTTAAAGTGGGAAGAATGAGGAGGTGGTGTCTATAATATGGACGGGGTTGGCAACCCCGACCATTATACACACTTAGCCAAAAGACTTGTAGTAAGAGATCGTAAGTCTCTGCCAAATAGTCGGGGTTGGCAACCCCGACTATTTTGGAGCGGTTTCAAATTTAGTTGGCGACGACCCTGACTATTATTGAACTGTTGTCTAATTGGGCGGGGTTGCCAACCTCGACTAGTTAGAAGGCAGCTCAAATTAGTCGTGGTCGGCGACCACATCTAATTTAACCTGCATTCTAATTAGTCGGGTTTGCCAACCCCGACATGTTAGAAAGAGGATTTTTTTATAAAAATCGACCCAGTTTCTGGATACGCTGCTGACATAGCCGAATCTGGGTCGATTTTTGTAAATAAGTTGGCAAGGGGTCGATTTTGGGGAATAAAATTATAAATGAGTCGATTTTGAAAACTTCTCCTAAGAATCAAATATAGGTCAAAAGATCCAAAAGGACCTTTAATTCAATAAAATTTTGAATGTGGAAAGAAGAGCGATGATGTGATCCACCATTAGGCATAAAAACTCAAACATGCTTACATTAGAAAACGACCCAATCTACAATGCGCGCATGAATACGTAGATTACAAATTGTCTCTGGTTCATTCTATTGATTCCTCTACTATGAATCAAGGCTGTGGCATGCTCCCATAAGAAATGAAGCTAACAATGAATTGGAGACATAATACCCTTCGAAACCAACGGTGATTCGTTGAAACATTGAAAGTATCCTTTAGCATATTATGAAATCATTTCTACTTGAAAAATCCAGGAGATTCACCATATTATATGTTTTATAAAGCCTTTCAATTCCCCATCTGATGAGGCCTTTTTCGTATAAGCTCTTCTTTCCATATTCAAAATTTTATTGAAGGTTTAAAATATATGATATATACTTTTTAATTGCTTGTGCTAAAAAAAATCTAGTAAGATGCTAGCTGTGAACCAAACAAGAAGTAAGTTGGAATCATCCAATATATCTGTAAAACATGTTAAATATAACGTTGCTAAAATTTCTGACTAAGGTGCCAAATAACTTGTTGATCATTTTATTCCACCGAAACCACCCTTTTTAATCAAGTTGCATCTTCCTAAGTACTTATATCCACATGAAATTTCATTCAAGGGAAACAGCCAACAGTGCTATTACGTACCAAATATAAGAATAATGCATATATGTATCTTAGACAACCGAGTGATTTAAAATTTTGCTACTTAAAACTGATTTTAGGAAAATCAATCATATCAAATATCAGCCAAAAACACTTTTTCCAATGGTAAAACTAAGAACTACCGCAATTTGATTGAGGTGCTGAAACAATGTAGAGCATTTTCTTCCACCATAAACTTGCTGTCCAAACGACTCGTATCTTCCAAACTATTTATGACCTTGCAAATTTCATTCAACCGCAACAGTAAATACTAATGCTCTTAGTTTACTATAAACAATAAGAATAATGCACATCCTATTCTAGACAATTTCCTCACCAATTTCAAACTTCTCTGCTTGAAACTAATTTCAAGAGAGTCAATCATACCAAATATCAAGTATTAAAAAGAACACTTTTCACTCTCAAAAATAATAACCATCAAAATTTCTAATCAAGGTTCTGAAAAGCTTGTAAAGCACCTTTCTTCTACCGAGAATATACTAGTCAATCGACATGCATCCCAAGGTAATATATCCTAGTGAATTTCATTCAATTGGAACAGTAAATAGCACCGCTACTACACAAGAAACATAGAGAAAATGCACATCTCTATTCTAGACCATTTCCCAACCAATTTCAAATTTTGCTACTTAAAACACATTTCAAGATAATCAATCATATCATATGTCAACAAATTAACACTTCTTTCAATGTTAAAAACCACAACTATCAAGATTATAGTCGAGGTCCCGAATCACTTGTGTCAAGACCACCCTCTTCAATACACTTATATCTTCTAAAGAACTTATATCCTTGTGAATTTCAACTACTTGCAACTGTAAATATTAATGCTATTCCATACCAATTATCTTGCAAAATATTCCTACAAATTAAATTTTGTTACTTACTGATTCCAACAGACACGATTACATCAAATTGCCGCAC
This sequence comes from Asparagus racemosus, assembly GCA_037177215.1. NCBI lineage: Eukaryota > Viridiplantae > Streptophyta > Magnoliopsida > Asparagales > Asparagaceae > Asparagus > Asparagus racemosus. Next base: position 5,370,312 of record JBAKGM010000002.1, read on the forward strand.
AAAAGGAAACGATTTTCCAACCAAAAGATAAAATTGAGAGCGTTACCAATAAGAGAAGCCTCAAGAAGATGAGTCCTCCACAAAACCTGATCCATTGGAGTCACAGTCCCGAGCTTCAACCCTCTATTCTGGATATTAACAATGCTCGCAATGCTCGATAACAGGATCACTGACATTGTGCAAGCCAGTGTCTTCACTGTGGCTGGACCTTTACCAGTCTTAAGCTGGTCCAGCATTCTCATTGCCAGATCTCTCAATGGCCCGATCTTCACCATTAGAAGAAACGCTACAGCTCCCTCGACAAAAAGCACCAGAAATAGCAATTGGATCATCTCCACAAGCCTCAGATTTCACAAAACCCTACACCTACTTATCAAAATAAGACTTTTAGAGAAAACCCACTTATTGAATTTCCTTCTCGGTGAAAAATCATATCTTTGTAGCTGAATTAGGCTAAAGATCGGATTTTTAGAGGAACCCAATTCTTGAATTAACAGAAGATGTTTAATGGTGGAGCCAGATCAAATCAATGACGCTGCAGAAAGAAGCTAACGAAATGGAATTTTTTACGGTAGAGGTCGGCGGAAAGGGATTTCTTCAAGAATACAACTTGGGATCATCAGGACAAACAGGGGAAAAGAAAGCTCAACTCACTTCCTTAATTTAGCCATTATTTAAGAGAATTTTCTTTATAAATCCAAAGCTTTAACTTGATTTATTTTTCAACCTATCCACATTTCTAAACCCAAAAGCCGATGATAACTTACTTTTAGGGCTTGTTTAGATTTGCATCTAGTGAAGGGAAAATTACTAAGGGTAATCAAGGGGAACTTATTTCACATTGTTTGGGAAGTTTAATAAAGTGAAGGGTAGGGAAGGAAATTTATGTAAATTTATATAAATAACATTGCATGTTATTCAGTCATTTTGTTATTAGAAATTAGATAGAGGGTAAAATGGTCTCTCCATAATTATTTTTTTAATAGAAGTTCCATTACCTTCCCTTCACCCTAGTTACACCCCAACTTGGAGGGTAACAAAAACTTGAATTTTCTTCCCTACTTTAACTTCCCTTCTCCCCCATTACTTAGTATAAGTTGATTCCGAAACAAGAGTAACGATTCCCCTAACTTCCCTTACCCCTCATTATCCCCAATCCAAACAAGCCCTTAAGCCACTAATAGAGCTAGTGATATACTAAAATATAATAATCTAGACCTAAATATCAGGGCGGAGCACTATTTAGGTGCAAACCGACCGAACAGATCGAATTTCGGCAGTTCAATTCAGTTTTGAAAATTTTGCAGTTGAAATAATTGAATCGACCGATCTTTACATAATTATTTAAAAACTCAATGATCTTTTTAGGGGAAAAGGTAATTTAGTCTCATATTTTCATACACCTTAAATAATTAAGATTCGGTTTTAGTTTGTAAAGTAGTTGATTTGACTAGATTGTTCTTTAGCTTAAGATATGAGATGACCGAGAGGTTTGAAAGAGCAGAAGTGTTGTATTTTAACTAAAAATTCTCTAACTTGACATATTTATGCCCACGCCGAACGAACTGAACCAAACTGACTTGATTTGGTTAGGTTCAGTTTGAGTCTAATTTAGTTCGATTCGGTTTTTTAAAAAATAAGCCAAAACCGACTGTTTATACACCGCTACCAAATATAGAGTTCACATGTCTTGCGGGTTAAGCCACCAATTAAGAGACTTAGGGCTTTGTTTGGCAACAGGTTAACAAAGTATTTAAGAGACTTTAACCCCTCGTCAAATCGGGGCCAGAAGTGTAATTATGAAAAAGAAAGGATGATGGTGGTAGGAAGTTTCTGATCCTAGGACTCGTAAAGTAGCTTTTTGATAGGATGATATACAAGGTTGGAGTGGACTGTTGGAAGGCATTGATTGGATGAGGTTGGAAGCTATTGAAGTAAATTGTTGTAAGCGAGTTGTTGTAAGCCATTGATGGATGATATACTTGGCTAGAAATTAGAAGGCTGGAAGCTATTGATGCTTCATCATCTAGCTTAGTTGTGATTACAATATTAAATTTAACCTATGAAAAATTGGACTAAACTAAGACGGATTTAAATATGCCGGTTGATTTTACTTAGTTGACCCATGATATGCTAATAGTCCAAGATTTATTGCCTTGGTTGAGTAACCAGTTTTGTACTGATTTTACTTAGTTGACTCTTGATTAATTTGTTTTCCATTTATATTATTGACTAATGAAAAGTCTTCTGATTTTTTTATCCGATCATTATCTTTCTTTAAAATTTATTTTATGTGAAAATAATTATTTATTTTTAACAATTAGAATGTTATCATTTTATTTTTAACAATTAGAATGTTATCATTTTTTTGTATAACCGAATGATCTGATTAAATTAGACTCAAACTGAATCGAACTAAATTAGACTCAAACTGAATCTAACCAAATCAAGTCAGTTTGGTTCAGTTCGTTCAGCGTGGGCAAAAAAATGTCAAGTTAGAGAACTAAAAGACAACACTTCTGCTCTTTCAAACCTCTCGGTCATCTCATATCTTAAGCTAAAGAACAATCTAGTCAAATCAACTACTTTACAAACTAAAACCGAATCTTAATTATTTAAGGTGTATGAAAATATGAGACTAAATTACCTTTTCACCTAAAAAGATCATTGAGTTTTTAAATAATTATGTAAAGATCAGTCAGTTCAATTATTTCAATTGCAAAATTTTCATATACCTTAAATAATTAAGAATCTTTCTTTAAAATTTATTTTATGTGAAAATAATAATTTATTTTTAACAATTAGAATGTTATCATTTTTTTGTACAACCGTAAATTATCATTTTTCTAATTTAAATTGATTTTTATCAGCCTTATCGATAATCATTTATTTAAGTAATGCAGAAATAACAATATTTTTTAAAGTAATGCAGAAGTAATAATATTTTTATAGTTCATATAAATGCAAATTGTAGTTGAATTTGAAGATATTAGCAAAAGTTCCTATGTAACCTTTCTTAATTTGCCAAACCCAAATAAGTTAACTCTTCATCTTAACTACCTAATCCAAATGGAATTACATTAGTTTTAATTCCTCATGACGGCATCTAAAGGATGTTTGGGAGGGCTTATTTTAGAAACTTATAAATCATTCTAATTTTTAATGGTTTTTTACTTTTATGATAAAATTCTTATTGAAGTTGTATGAGTAAAATGGTCATTTACTTGGTCAAACCTAGCTTATATATATGAGCTTATAAGATAGTTTAAGCCGTTTATTGGTTATTTACCAAACAGTTAGATAGGAAAAAGCTAGCTTAAAAACTAGTTTTAGAAAAAGAAAAAAAAGCTCTCCTAAACACCCTCTTGGTAGGGACAATTTGGACATTTTCAAGTATCACACAATTTGTTTGAATTCCATCAATCATATCAAATGTGGATTTCAAATCCTTAGCAATCAAACATATCCCATTTTAAGAAAGAGAGTATGATATTGAAGAAGAGACAGAGATGACAGTAATTAAATTTTTTGAAGCACTACATTCATCATATGAGAAATCCATAATTCAAGATCATATTATTCACCGTCTCCTAAATCTAAGCTTCAAGGAAGGAGATGCCAAAAAAATAAGCTCTCCGAAACACCCTACCAGTAAGGGCAATTTGGACATTTCAAGTATCACATTCTGCTGTATGATTCAACACATACTCACATACAATGTATTTCGTCAGAGGATGCTTGCTCCAAGCAGTAACTTAAAACTCAAACGTAACAAATCTAGTCGTTAATTAGATTCAAAAATAATTCCATATGTACATTTTGGATTAAGAATGATTTTGGAAGCGAGGGATTCCAAAAATAAATTAGCTTAAAACTTTACGTTTATAAATAAACAAAATCCCTTATTTTAAGCAGTGGTCGGATCCCATTTTCCTGTGGTGAGCTTTACCTCCTCTTTTTCCTGGCTGTTCTGTTTCATTAAGGGGGTGTTTGGTTTAAGGATATGAAATTATAGGAAATGTTTTCAATCCATTTTTATAAGAAATGTTTTCCACCCAAATTTTCCTCTCAAAATGGTAGGAAGTTGTTTTTCTATTATTTTGTACTTTTTAAGAAATGTTTTCCATAAAGGTCGAGTGAACCAAACACATGAAAACTCAATTATAGGAAAACTTTTATTTACGAATTTGCCATTTTTCTTAAAATTTTCCTACAACTTGTGAACCAAACACCCCCTAAGAACACACATCATTTGACCTCAATGAATAACATGGGATGTATGAGTATCTAGTCTAGATATTATATCCATTAGAGAATTTATAACATTTTAAAAATTGATAGAAGAATTGAAGGGATACTAGATTCTTTTATTTATTTAGAGGATTTTCTGAAATTAAATTAGACCATTTTAACTAGCAGCAACACGTGTAAATAATTTTTACGGTATCCATAAAAAAAAAAATAATCACATGCTATCATATTTTATAAGCACCATGCAAATTTCGTTTTTAATGGGAACTAGAAACCTTCGAGATAATTGTTAAAGTTTTGAAAACAATGGCTGCAAGTTGGTCCTTGACTCCTTGGTACCTACATGGGGCTAATAATGTCTTGGAAATGAGGGTGGTATTGTTCGTCAAAGCTAAATTCTTTTCTAAGCAATAAAGAACATATGAAAAATATGGCACATATCTAATTTTCTTCATGAAGGTCAGCCTCACGCAAGTTAATACAACTACCTCTAGAACGACATGTATGATGTATACATCTATCTTGACTCTGGCATTAGTTGAGATGATAAATATGTGTAGAGAATGATGGCATCATCTGCCATAGAAATTTAATCTTTCTTCACTTATGATTGGGAGCATATCAATATCTATTATATAAAATTCAGTATTGAAGATTATCAACCCTAGTAGCTAGGAGGTAATTGATCCATTAAAAAGTTTCTTTTCCTTCATTAGAAACTTCTTGATTGCATACACTATAAATTAATAGTTTTTACTATACATTTATCCTAGTTTATACTATATGTGATAAGAAGTTTTATATATAAATTAAGGCTAAATAGCACATAAATATTTTAAGTTTACATGACTTTGCACTCATATACCCCATGCTTTTTCCTTGGTATTTAATACTCTTAAGTTCTTGAAACTAACACTTTGCTACATTCTTTTATTAAATGTTAAAACATTCTCATTACACATTCGAATATTCTCCTAAAAATTTGATTCACACAATGTAAAGACTGGTTAATTACTTCGCCAAAGTTGGGCAGATCAACCAAAAGTAGGAGTGAATAAGTACTTTGGACAAAATCTAAGTGGGAGTATAAGGTTGAAGATGAGTTTTTTTTTAGCAGAAACTACCAACTTTGGGGGTATAATTGACCAATTTTTATCACATTTAAATCTCATGATAATTTTTAGGATAAAATTTCAATTATTAATGTATGTTCCAATATTTAACTAAAAGAAGTTAGTAAAATGCTACTCTAAAAACAATAATGTATTCAAATGTTAAGAAAAAAAAGAATGGCGCATATGGGTGCCAAGTCATGTAAACTACAAGATATATAAGTGTTACGTAGCCATAAGGTAAAAAGTCTAAAAGTGAGGTATTACAGGGGTTTAACTGCAATTAATTGTTATAGTATTTTACTTATTTATTGAAGGGTTATTTGCATTTTGTTGTCCTAAAGTTTATATCTCTATTACTTTGGATACCCCAAAATTTTTATATGATACTTTGATATCCCAAAGTACACTTTTTTGGCTTTAATAACCTAAAGTTGCTGTCTACACATTGTTACCCAAATTTTTTTCTACGCTTTGATCCCCTAAAATTTACACATTGTTTAACTTCGATACCCTAACCTTTAGAGTATTAAAGTGATAAAAACAAATGTTTTATGGTATCAAAGGTTCACAAAAGCACAAACTTTTCGGAATATCAAAGTGTCAGAGATAATTTTCGGGGGTGTCAAAGTTAACCAAGGTGCAAACTTTGAGATATCAAAGTCTCACAGAAAGAGAAAAAAAAGAAAAAGAAAAAGAAAAAAAAAACTTCTTTGAGATATCAAAGTCTCACAGAAAGAGAAAAAAAAAAGAAAAAGAAAAAGAAAAAAAAAAACTTCAGTATGTCAACGTTTAATTATAGTGTAAACTTTAAATTACCAAATTGTAAATAACCCATTATTAAATTTTGCAGTTTTCTTATGAAAGGTGACATGCTACGCAGTCTGAAAGGTCAACCATGAGCTGGCCTTCTCTCTCTCTATCTCCCTGGTATACTTCTCTCCTGTTGCTCTCTGTCACTATCTCGGCTTTTTCTCATTCATTGCCTTCTTTGCTACTTCCAACAAATTTAGCCAAAATTTTCACCTTTATCAGCTCTCCTTGCTTCTCTGTGGCTGCTGAAAGCCTTTACAGTTTCCAAGGAGCTTTCTCTTCCTAATCCATGGAGGTCAGTGCTTCTGATACTTTTCTTATTTTGTAAATTTCTGATGTGGGTTTTTGTAATTTTTGTGGATAACTTATCACTAGAGATGAGAATGCTGCTCTTTTTGGGAAATTTGGGTCTTATTCTAGTTTAGAGTGTTCTTGATGTGGGTTTCTATGTGGGTTTGCATTTTGGAGGATTAATTTGGTCTCATATGTCCAATTGAGTAAATCATGGTACTTTGCATAGAAATTGGTGATTTTTTAAGAAGGATTTCTCAAGGTTCATGACAATTTGGTTTTGGGTTTTGAGTTTCCTTTTGTAATAAATTTACCTCATTGATATGGAGTGGAGATTTAATTTGCTAGAAAAGTAAGTAAAAGATGCTTGATTTTGCAAAGGCAGAACAGTTTTAAGGTAGGAAGAAAAATAATGCATGTTTGGAATTTAGCTTATTTCAGGTATACTGAGAATTATGTTAGAAAGGGCTTAGGACTCACTTAGGTGTTCATTGTGGTCTCAAGATATAACCTTTTAATAAAGAAATTAGATGTTTATATGATGAATATACTTTATGTTGAAATTTATTTATCGACTGAGGCAGTTTTAAAGTAATTAGCTATTAAGAGCTCGATGTTTTATTGTTAGCTAGTTGTAATAAACAATTTTTATATTTTATATTTCTAATCTAGCTAGTTAATAATGCGATTTGCTGTTCGTATAAGCTGGTTGTGGGTTCTTATGCTTTTTCGTGCTAGATTTTGCTTGTTAGATGAGAATGGTACCATCTTTCAAGTTAGGTCCTTTTCTATTTTTTTCCTTCAAGTTTTCCATGTAAAGGTCTTCATGCTTTTTGATTTTCCACATGAATTTTTTTTTTCTTTCAGATTATCTTTCAATGTCGGTTATGGGGTGTTAATTTTCCACTTAAATGGAAAATATTAATGTTTTCAAAGGACAGTTGTAGATTACATAAGTGTTAACGAGCAGATACTTTTAAACATTTTGATCAAAAGTATTGTAGTGATGTGCACATAGGAAGACTTTCCTTCGAATTAGGATTTGTTGGGTCCAAGTTGATTTAATAGAAAACCTCAGAGGTAAAGTCATAACTGAACTCACTTAGGTGTTCATTGTTGGTCTCATGTTATAACCTTTTAATAAAGAAATTAGATGTTTATATGATGAGTATACTTTTTATTGAAACTTATTTATCAGCTTAGCCACTTTTTAAGTAATTAACTATTAATGCTTTATTGTTATCTAGTTATCCTAAACAATTTTTATATTTCTTAATCTAATTAGTTAATAAAGGGATTTGCTATTCGTATAAGCTGGTTGTGGGTTATTGCCTCTTTCCGTGCTTTATTTTGCTTGTGAGATGAGAATGGTATCATCTTGCAAGTTAGGTCTTTTTCTATTTGTTTTTTCAAGTTTTCCATGTAAAGGTCTTCATGCTTTTCGACTTTCCACATGAAAATATATTTTTTTTCCTTTCAGATTATCTTTCAATGTCAGTTATGGGGCGTCAATTTTCCACTTAAAGGGAAAATATTAATGCTTTCAAAGGACTGTTGTAGATGACATAAGTGTAAACGCCATATACTTTTAAACATTTTGATTAAAAGTATTGTAGGGATGTGCACATAAGAAGACTTTCCTTGGAATTGGGATTTGTAGGGTCCAAGTTGATTTAGTAGAAAACCTCCGAGGTACGGTCCTAATTGAACTCAACATCACATACTCTACAACAACTGTCTCAAATTCAGATGAAATAAAAAATGAAAAATCTTAGCCATCTATTGTTGGTCTTGATTAATTCATGCTTAAGGATTTAGAACATATATACCCTTGTGTTCTTATATTCTGTTTGTTTCTTTTGTATGTGAAAATTGGGGCTATTTATAATTAAGTTATTTGGGAAAAACTCTACCTTTTGTAGAAAAGACTCAACTGAAAATTTGTCATTTCTCTCTTATTGACTCTTTCAAAGTGTAGCTGAAAATTATAAGATAGGTCTCCCTATCCTCCAACTAGTCTTCTAACTTCTTAGTAGTTGCAATTGTGATTCTGCTGTCACTGTAGCAGAGAAATTGATACAAATTTTATGTATTAGAAATTTGGAGAACCTTCGTCTTCAGGGTAGACCTCATTTTGATGGGAAATATTTATAGAGCTCCTGGACTTTACCAGTGGCCATGCATAAGTTCTCTTATCATTAATGAGTAATACTTAATCTGTCAATGTTGAGGCAGCAGTGCTTCAAACGGGAAACTGACTGCTATAAAGAGAGCAAGGTCCTAAGGCATCAAGCGTTAGGATCTGGTTGAAGTTCTAACAATTTTAATTATTTTTGATTGAATAACCAGAGAATCATAGTGTAATCCAGAAATTATTGCCTTTAGAAACTGATGAATTAACTAGATGTTGAAAAACGAGGCATGCCAAGATTAACGTGTAATAAGAAATGCTTCATAAATGGGGCTGATGTTCCCCTAAAAAAGATATCTGGAGCTTTTGTTCTTCTTGTTCTTTATATCATTTCTTTGCTGAAAGTCTTTTGTCGCAAGAAAATGATGTAGAACATAGTCAAGAACCTTACATCTGCAAATAAAAAATGAAAATAGGCAGAATTTTAAGGAGTGCGTATAGTCCTATTGGGTTCTACTATGACTCTGTAATGAAAAATTGAGTAAATTTCAACCCCCTCCCCACCCTCCACCCCCCAAGCCAAAGAAAGCAATCCATCTAACAGCATTTTTTGGGGTTTTTGCTTAGCAGTTCCGAAAAAGCCCTTGTATGTATCTCATTAAAACTAAAAAATCACTATAATCCCCAATTCTCTTCATTCCAAATCCGAACCATAGAAATCGATTGGCTCCTCCTCCGCCTCCACTTTAGAGGTCGCTCGGCTCCACCTCTGCCTCCGCCTTGTCTCGACCGTGCATGTCAACACATTGTAACTTGCCATCATCCTCATCATCCTATTGAGCATTGTCATAGCCTTAGCAATGATATCAAAGATGTGTATATCGATGGCTGATTTTAGGGTCATGGATGAAGTTTTGAGTTGAACCCATTTTTGTTGGGTGTAGAGACATGCTTCCTCATCTGTGGATTGTGGGGTTTGGGTGATGAAGTTTTGAGTTGAACCCATTTTTGTTGTAGGAGGAGAGAGAAAGGGGAAATAAGAAGGAACGTGGTGGGAGAGCAAGTTTTCCATTAATGGTGGTAGTAAGGGCCCATGAGAGAAAAGGGCATTTTGGGGATTGCTTATTTTTTATACAGATATAAGATACAAAAATATTGTATTCTTCAAAAATGGATTTTTTGACAACAAAACTTCGGGATTTGGTTTTAAGGGTATGAATAGAAGTAGGTGGGTTTTTTGATAAATCAAAGTCAAACTTTGGGTTTCTAACCCCCCCCCCCCTTTTTTTTTTGGGGGGGGGGGGGGGGGGGGGGGGGTTAGAGAACTGAAAACCTCTTT
>JBAKGM010000002.1:5380348-5411720 GCA_037177215.1 Asparagus racemosus
AAATCGACGGACGTCATCAAAGCCATTGCTCGCCTGATCGAGTTCTACAAACATGAAAGTTGTGGCCAGTGCACCCCCTGCAGGGAAGGTGTGGACTGGATGAACAAAATGATGTGGCGGTTTGTGCGTGGAGATGCAAGGAAGTCCGAGATTGATATGATCTGGGAGATCAGCAAACAGATTGAGGGACACACCATCTGTGCCCTGGGTGACGGTGCCGCCTGGCCTGTGCAGGGGCTGATCCGCCACTTCCGGCCCATCATGGAGAGTCGTATTGCAGAGTTCCAGCAGAAACAGCAGGCAAAAGCTTGACCCCCATACCCCATTGCGCCAGTCACTATTATTAAAAAGCAAAATCAAACTTTTGGTTTCCAACCCCCCCCCCCCCTTTTTTTTGGGGGGTGGGGGGGTGGGGGGGGGTGTTAAGAAAATTGAAAACTTTTGTGGTGTTTCAAACTTGTGTTAAGTGAAATTTTTAAAGTTTAAGCGGGTTATCTCAAAATCGGTAAATTTAAAGGGCGGTTTTGTGAAATTTTCCCATGAGAAATTGCAGTGAATCACGACATTAATTCAGGCAGCAATTTGATCAATCTGATGAGGCCAAAGCATCTAGTCGTAGAAACATTAAAGAACTATCAGGTTCAAATTGCAGTGAATCACGACATTAACTCAGGCAGCAATTTGATCAATCTCATGAGGCCAAAGCATCTAGTTGTTGAAACATTAAAGAACTATCAGGTTCATTATCTTTCATGGTAGAAATGAATCCTATTCTCTTTGGCTACTACAGAATGCTCACATGTCAGAAGACTTGAAGCCCAGAGATAATCTTCATCAGCCTATTGACTCACCTCAGCAGAAAAATGAACGACACAACCCGAATGATCCAATTAGGAAAGTAAGCCGAATAAGTGGTGGATCAGATCGTAGCATTGAGCAATCTCCACTTCCCCGTAATCATGTGAAATCATCCTTGGAAAGGAGAAGTTCAACAGAAGGTGAGCATATGCAGTTGCCCTTGTTAATTATTGTATTTTCATTTCTTAGTTCTTTTTTTTTTGTTATAGTTTGTTGGTTTTTTCCCCCATAGAAACCATGTCTAAATTAGAGTGACAGTACGAAAACCACCTTTAAGGTTAAATTAGTGTAGAAACCACCTCAATCAACCACCTTGACATATTTTCGAGTAAAATTTAGATTGAAATCCTTAAGTATTTTGTTAACCCAATTCTCTTGCCCATCTCAGTAAGCTCAGCCTTTAATTTCTTCTGCTTAGTCAGGAGCATAATCAGCATTTAAAGGTCTAAGGCGGTTGACTATTGCTACCGGAACTCCTTATAAAGGTTTTCTCTACATTAGTTGAACTTAAAGGTGGTTTTCTTATTGTCACCTATTTTAGAGGTAGTTTTTGGAAGGAAAAAAACCTAGTTTTTTTCCCTTCTTGATTTGGATCCTTTTCACTACTAATTTTGATCCTCTTCACAACTAATACTTAATAACAATTGTCTATTGTTTCCTTGACGGTTATGATTACGTGAGTGAAAAGTGAAAATGAGTATAATAAATTGAGGATATGGTAGCTTAAGAATTGGAATAAATTGAGGATACTTAATCACAATTTTGATCCTTCTTTATGGCAGTAGAGAAGATCCAATTATTTTTCCTTATTACAGGACTTTGTATGTCTATCCCACAATATTTGTATAAATAATAGGAATTACCTCCAATTATTAAACAATAACAAGATATCTCTTTTCTCAACTCTTGACAGCCCCAAACACCCCGGGAAGATTGAAGACGAGGACTAGTGGTCGAGGAGATGATTCGGTTTTTCTCTCTCATTCACTATCCTCTACCTTGATAAATACATGCAAAACTCATGTATAAATTTCTTTCTCTTATTACAGCCTGATAAAAGCCCAGCTGTGCCAAGATTTGGCGAATGGGATGATAACAACCCGTCATCAGGTGAGGGTTTTACCGACATTTTTGAGAAAGTGAGGGAGGAGAAGCAGAATGGATCAGCAAAAGTTCCTCATTTGACTGATGATTCAGTGTATACCTATAGTAGTTATGGCAGCAATTCATCTGTAAGTATTCTTTCTTTTCCTTTATCAGTAGTGGCTAAGATATTGGTAAAAGATTTGAGTTTGTTGATGTTTGGGTTTTCCCTTTGTAAAATTGAAGGTTAAGGTCTGATAATTATTTATGTGGATCATATTAGTTATCATGTTACTCAAATTAATGTGCTTTTATGGTTACTGACAGTGTCAAGCTTATCAAATTATTCTTTTCTCAGTGTACCTGTCCAGTATGAGATAAAAAGGTTATTATAGACACAATGATTGAGAAAAAAGTTGTTCATAATAAGAACAAAGTGATGTGAGCTTTGAGGTAAAATATAGGTTTAATTGCACGTAGACCCCCTGTAGTAATTAAATTTTATAACTTATGTCCCTGACACCCTGTAGTTTCATTGTTGCAGATAGACTCCCTGGTTAAAATTTCTCGACTCTTTACCCGCGAATAGACTCACTAATTTCTCCCAGGGATGATATCTGCCGAAATATCAGATATAGCATAAGAGTCAAAAAAAATTAACTCGGGGGGTCTATCTGCAACAATGAAACTATAACAACAATGAAACTACAGGGTTAGTGAGTTCAAATCGAGGATACTACAGGGGTCTATGAGCAAATAACCCAAAATTATATGATGCTTCTTCCAGCTTAACTGATGTTATCTTTTCATAATCTACAAGGTTGTATAATCTTGCATTTTTTCCAACCGCTAACACTTTTTATAAAGCTAACAGTGCTTTTCTCATTATTGTTTGTCCTAATTTATCAATTTATTTTCCAACTTTTATTTTACTCTTTTCATCTTATTCTTATACAGGGCTGTTGGTGCTTCAGCTGGTGCAGAAAATGAGGATAAACGTTAAAGAAAATTATGAAGTTTGGCTTGTAAATATCTTTAAGCTACCTCTCAAGAAAGTTTTCTGTGGTCCTACTCTATGGCATTTGTAATGCACAAGAGAGATACCTGTCCTTGTATTAGTGCCCAAATCGCCAGTCGACTAATTGAACGATATACATTTCTTCGGTGTACTATTATTGACAATGGACATGGACAATTTGATACTTTCTCATGTCTCTCAGGGCATTCTTTTGTTTCTTGTGTGCTTATTGTTGTAATAAATATGAACATATTTGTTGCATCAAGACGTTCCGATTCTTCGGAATGTTTTTAATTTCATAAATATTTGGAATGAAATATGTTTGATTGGGATATAATGAGACGATTTTCCAACTGGTTTGTGGTTTGGCTTCAGGGTTAATATTATCCTTATGCTGTTCTATGAGCCTTACTTTACCTACTGATTACAGCTATTGCTGACTTATCTACATATTTGCTGTGCAGGATTGCTCTATTCTTGAGAGAGAGAATATTTCTTTTTCTTTTTTTTTCCTATGTGGGTGGGAGTCCTTGAACTTTGGACATTGTTCCTTATATCTGATTAATCTAGCCAAGATTTCTCGTCACAAAAAAAAAAAAAAAAAAAAAAAAAAAAAAAAAGAAAACCGAGAATGTACCTTTCATCCCATATCTTTTATTGATTTATTTTATTTCTTATGCTTAAGTACTATCCTTCGTTCTAGATATAGTTTATCAATATCCTTGGCGGAAAAGAGAATTCACACATATTTCACTATAAATGTTGAATCAATATAAATTATTAATAGCTATACTGCATATTTAAGAAAGGTGCTCCTATTGTTCTCCTGTCACATTTTAAAAAATTCCGGGAAGTTACCACTTTGAAAAGTGAAAGAAAACGACATCACACTTGCAAAAAATAAAATGAAATGCCCTCACACTTAGAAAAACGGATATAAATGCTCCCACTCTAGTAAAAAATCAACATAATTTCCTCACACTTAGAAAAATCAAAGAAATATATATTAGACTTTGAAAATTTCAACCTAACCGAACAAAACATCCCTTTCCTTGCCAATCCGAATACATCACTCTCTCGTCTTATATCACGCATGCATCGCATACACCGAAATAAAAGCCGAGTCAAAATAAGGTACACATTACAAACTTCTACTTCCTCCCTATTTCAACAGAGGGCTCAGTGTACGCCCAAAACACCTTGACTTGACTTGGCTACAAACATTTTAAACGCCAATTCAGCCCATAAGAATCGAACAACTCAATTAGGGAGGGAATAAAGATCTTTTAAAAATAATCCCAGTCCCTATATCCACTGCAAAAGTAAACAAATACGCAGAATTCTTCCCCCAATCGGAGGAAACTTTTCGGTTTGTTGCATTCACATCGGGAAATCAAACGCGTGTTCATTTCTTCGCCCGTTACATAAAAAAATCAAAGGAAAAAAATTGGGGGCAAAAAAAAAAAAAAAAGCCATACCTTCTCTTTTAAATTCTTTCCTTAAAATGAAACCCTAAGTTCGAAAACTCTCCTCTTTTCTTCTTCTTCTCCCTCTTTTGGTCCAAGCTCCAAGCCTTGGGTTCCTCATCTGCAGGTGAGGTTTTTGATCTTTGATCAGACTCTTCTTTGAGATTTTAGATGGTTTGATTCTTTCATTTTCAGGGTTTCTCTTGATTATTGGGCTTGGTATATGCTATTTTGCAATAAAGATTCAATCTTTATTTTTGCGCGTTCATCAGCTGCAGGAATCCTTTATTCTCTTTGTTTAAAATGGAGGAAATTTTATTTTTTGCTTATAATTCTTTGATATTTGCAACTGATTCTGGATATTGTAGACTTAGGGATTAACAAATTGAAAAATGATCTGGATTAATTAATTAGAGTCAATTAACTTTTTAGACTACTAAGGAGTTTAATCATACCTAGGATTTTTCATAGCTTAATAATAATAGCAGTGAGCAATTTTTTGTGCTTGTGGCAATCAGCTGGTTTTGGGGAACAAGATGGCTTTGAGGTTGGACCTCAATTCCCTACCGCTACCAGCTGAAGGAGCTTCGACCTCCATCTATCCACAGTATGCATCAGCTGGATCCGGCAAGGGGTTAATTGATTCACCTATTGATGTCGAAGCTCTCGATGATGAGGTTCAGCTGTTACCATCATCGGCTACATTCCCTCAAGTTTGTTATCTCTTATCTGTTTCTTGGTTTTAGTTATACCAATATATTTGTGCTTTGGCTCTTCGTGTGTTCAATACTTGTCATCCAAATCTATCTATTTGTCTATGTGTACTATCTATATTGTACCAATAAAACAACTGCCGCTGGTTGCAGAATTACAACACTTCACACTTAATTATACATGTAGCAAGTATTGAAGTCAAAATTGTTCTTTCTATAGCAGCATACATTTGCATGTGTTGTATATATGTGTTATACATATGACTTGCATGTTGTAAGTTGTGATACAATTATTTTGTTGACAGATATCTTCATGTTGTCAATGTTTGATCTAGTGCTTTTTGGAGCCTATTATCTATCTCTCTGCATGCTTTTTTAGTTGAATTGATTTGATTCTTTTTTCTTTTATGATTGTTATAGAGGAGGAGCCACCAACGTAGGAGGAACAACAGACTGATAATAGACCTTGAACAAGCCGCGGAGACCACCGCTGTGCAGTCAGGTTTAGTTTATTTGTTTTCGTAAAAAAATAAGCTCTTACGTCGTATTTAATTTCCAGTTGAATAATGCCACTGCATTTTCTGAAAAAACTTGTAGGATATCTCATTTTAGCCATTCCTAGAGCAAAAAAATTTAACTGTTTGGTAACAGTTTGCATTTTGTTGGTTGCTTATCCTAAGTAGGTGGGGACAGAGCTGGATGCTTAAGGTTGTAAATATGTTTTGATAAATTTCTTTTTATCCCTATTTGTTTGTTTGTTTGGGATTGTTGTTCGTTATCCTGCTCATTAAATAGTGTTTAGTGGCTAATCCTGTTTGTACTTTACTTTTTTGTTATGCTTATAGTTATAGTTGTTTCTTGATAATTTTCAGTAATATTCACCATCTCTATTTGTTTCTTTGAATTTGCTATGTTCATTGACTTTCACACGTAGCTGATTTTGTGTTTGTACTCTTTTTTTTTTTTTTTGTGCATATGCTTTCTTGGTCTGGATGACTTCAATCCTGTTTGTACTTTTGTTATTAACTTGAGTATTTAAGCAAGCTTCAAATGGATAAGACCAAATATGTATTAACTCATGATTAACTTGCTAAAGCTCAGGTACTCAGAGCGCAAAACTAGGAAACATTTGGATAATTTTAGTTAGCAGTGGATTTTTTCTTCGAAAGGAAAGGCTTTGATAAACCGCGATTTTTTCAGTTTCTAAGTACCACAAATATTTTCTTTACTGTAACAAGATATTTCATTGGCCAAACAGTTACCTGTTAACTTTATTATGTGTTGGTACCATGACAGTTTCTCTTGAGCTCATTCTTATAATTATTTCTTTAACATGAAAACTGTTCTGGATGTCATCTTTGGATGTTTGCCTTATGTGTTGGTGAAGCAAATTTTTTGTTTTTACACTCACACACACACGTCCACGCGCATTCACGCGCGCGCACTCCCCGTTGTTATTACAGCGTAGGAAGCTTCCAGAAAGCTTGCGTAGAACATGTTTGTGATTTACAACGTGTCAGCAAATATGTGCAAGTATAGAACGATGAATATCTGGTTTATTTGCTCGGTTTATTGGTTGATAAAATTTATCCAGATCCTTCATCTCATTTGCACAGTAAAGCTAAATATCATCATGATTTGATGATCCGAGTGCTGCCATAGTGTTGTCAAAATGTGCGATTGTTCATGAACTTCGAGAAAAGTGGGGGAAATGTTATATATAAATATCCTCAGTTACTCTAATAATACTCATCCTTTTTGTGTACATAGGTGTCAGTGTAATTGAACCGGCAGCTATATTATTGTCCCTAAGCGGTCCAACCAATCATGAAAGGACTTCAACAAAGAGGAAATATATTATTCAGCATCCATCAATTGACGTGGAAGAGTATTTGCAGACCAAGGTAACAAGAATATCCTCTGTTCTATTCTTCAATATTAGTTCACATTCTTTTTCCTGGGTATACCTGTCCAGCAGTGTTAAAATATTTTATATCTATAGCATTTTGTTATCATTTAGAGTTTCTTGCATGTGGAAACTTATGCAATGGAAGTTCTTTTCTTGATTGTATTTGGTTTCTTATGCAGTAAGTGACCTTTTAATTTGTAGACTAGCTGATCTGATCGTTTTTCAGTGCTCTTCCTTTTACGCAACATGCTAAATAGTGCATTTATTCATTTAGGTCCCAGTAGGGTGGTCATTTTGAATGCTCAGTCTCTTTCTTGGTAATTTCTGCCACTTGGTTATATTTGCAAGACCATCTACAAGCTTGAATTTTTTATTTCAAGTTTCTCATTCAGATTTGACTGTTCCTATAACTCTGATAGTTTCAAGGGACAAGAAAAATTTGTAATGGAAAGTAGTTCAAGAAAAAAGAATATGCAAGTTGTTTAGAAAGTAGAAACAAATAGAACTGTATATAGCATTTAGGAAAAATGAGAAGTTAGGAATAGAGAAGATGAGACTATGATGGTTGTTGAGCCAAGATAGTTACTTGGAAACTACCATTTAACAAGCTCTTGCCATTTGGACACTCAGACACTACACCTGGACATTCGTTTTGTGTGTCTTATACTTCTTTAATAAAGACGACAAGGTATCATTGCACTTAAAAGAAGATCTAAGGCATAACTAGAATGGACCTACAATGGAAGATGTTTTAACAAGTATCACATTATTTGATGGTCATCCAGCTGTATGTAATGTTTTTTTTAACAATGTCAATACAATTAAGTAAATAGATAGTGTTCAAGAGAGCTTGATGCTTCTAAGTATATGGGTTGGACTGAAAACTCGCGAAAACATACCTTCGCACTTCTTCCACCAAACATGCTTACATTCGTCATCGGCCTACCACTATTTTATTCTTGTGTTATTTGTTCACCTTTTAAAATTCTGGCAGGCTTGTTTCCATGGAGAATAAATGATAGGAGATGTCTTAAAATCTATTTTTAAAAAAAACTTAATAGAGCCTTTATAGTTGAAACGTGTACATATAATATCCGTATACCTATGTACTTTTAGAGTTGCCGTGTCAGATACTTTAGGACATTTGGACTGATACCCGTGTTTTTTGTTCATGCGACACTGTGTCAAGGCAACGCTTGTTTTTACTTGTGTAATGCTTTAGCTTCAGCATAAACATAAGGGAACTATGTTGAAAAGTGAGAGTGTAATTACTAACTTAAATTGTTTGTCAATCTATGCTGAAAAACTATCAAGCATCATCCATCCTTGTCGTTGAAGTCTTCCATGAAAATGGTTCAGCTGCAGAACATGAACTAGCTCACACATCATTGTACTAAATTTTATTTTGGCCATCAACCTACGTCAACCATCTGTCCTTAGCCTTGATTTCCCAGTGGGATGTAAAATAGCCAATTACTAAAATAAAAAATAATAATGAATGTTTTATCTGTTGCAAATTTGTCTGTTCACTTGAGATATACAAGTTTGATTTAAGTCCATCAATCTTATGTGCTTTGCATTTGGCTAATCCTTTAGCCTGAAATCCACGCTGGAAAATCAGGGTTTTTGAAGGAGCCATCTTATTGTCTTCATCATTATGTATGCCCACATACTGCATCAGCCTTGATTCACATAAGTGAAACTTTTTAAGCTATCTTCTTAGCATTCAACAGCCTCGATATGTTACTAAAAAAATATGAATCAAGGTTGTGTAAATCTTTGGCTAAGAAACCAAACTTTTCTTCAGTTTTTTGTAATTTGCAGCCAACCTAGTCAGGTCAGCCGTCAAAGATTAAGTGCTGTAACACCTAAGCTGGATCATCCTACTAAGATGATTTTGCCTATAGTTCTGTTGGGGTTTCCTCTTGAATATTTTGATTATGCATTTATCTTGATTCATACCATAATTTAAAGGATAAATTGCAGATTCTGTAATTTATCATTCTCAAAATGACAATTGAGGGGTGATAATTGTAATAAAAGAATTGAAAGTTGATAAATGTTACTGAAATTTAGATGAGAGGGGTCATCTGCAATTTATATTTTTCAAAATGTCAATCCAAGGGTGATATTTGCTAAGAAAGGACGTGAGGAGTGATAAGTGCTATTGAAAGTATAGATTAGAGAATTATCTGGATTTATCCTTCTCAAAATGTCAATTCAAGGGTGATGCATTGCTAATAAAAAGTTGAGATGTGATGAGTGCTACTGAAGTTATACGTGAGAGGGGTTATGTGTTCTTTTATGTTTGCAAGGTTAACTTTCTGTGCAATATGATTTTGAGGTATGTTACATGGGTGCTTCTATCATAAAGTCGCACCCGTACCCGACACTATACCCGCATCTGACTTGTATTATATCCACACGGACACTTCCTTGAATATATGAATGTGTACTCAATTATATAATACATGTTTTAATTTAGAATGCTCATCATACACTTTTTGGATGTATATCCTACAGCTCATATCCATTTCCTGAAATTTGTTAGACATGCGTCGGGTTCGTTTCAGCTCATACCCACTTAACTATGATGCTAAAGGGTTGTTTGGGTATCTAGTTCAAACAGAAGTGATTTTCCAATTTATAACTTATATAATAAAGGAAACATAAAAATGTTATAGGAATTTTACTTATAAAATATGAATGTAAAAACAACATTGATCTGATGTAAATTATTAATTTCAGTGCATGTGTGTAGCTGTGTAGCTGGACCCTACCTTTTATTAAATTGCCATGTCTGGTACCCTCACCCATACCAGTATCGGAACCCGTATCCATGTAACTTAGATTTTCAGGATAGTTCTAGTAGGTTCTTCCCTGGAAGATGTTTTAATCATGCGTTACTTTCAATTTTTGCCAGAACTCTCGCATAATCTCTAACAAAAAGGCCTATTGCAGTATCGGAGAGAGAATGCTATGTCTTCATCCTATAAAGAACCCGAAAGGGTAGTAGCACCCCCGCTGCCGCCGCCGCCTTCGCCATCGTTGCCGCCGCCGCCGCCACCACCACCACCACCGAAGGAGCTGATCTTCAACTGTCCTGTATGCATGCATTCAATAACAAATCCGTGCTCAACTTTCTGTGGCCATATTTTCTGCCAGAGCTGCCTCGAGGCTTACATTGCTGTCGCCGTCAAGAAAAAAGCAGGGAAGCTATGCCCTACTTGCCGCACTAAGCTTCCAGCAAGGAAGAGCTTTCACCGGGTTTACCTCCCTAACGCTGACTAAAGGGTAAACTGGTACTTTTTGCTTTGGATGGGTGTAAGTTTGGGCATTTTGCACTTTATTTCCATTATTTTGATGCCCAGAGTTTTATGGTTTATTATGGAACTTTGTTGTGAGTGGTGATATTGAATTGAAATTCCAAAGCAAAAGTTTATGTGCCTTTTGGATGGTAGCTTAGTTTTCCTAATAATAATCCTAAGCTGAAATGTGCACTGGGAGAGTTAAAGAGCTGCTAACATGCATGGCTGTTGATATTTTATTTCCCTTTGAATTGGAAAGTGCCAGGATATTTTTATACATAGTTTTAAAACTCTGTGTTTTGTTTATTTGGCTTTAACTGTATTTTTTAGAAACTTGATGTGTTATCTGTTTATTTTTCAAAGTTTGAGGGTATTTCCATTTATTTTCCCAAGTGGAGGGTATTTACCGTTAATTTGAGTGTGAGGATATTTTCATAGTTTTTTCCCTCCACCCGTGAAGGACGTTTTCGGGATTCTAAATATGTGATTTACAAACTAGAAGGGTTTCTCTTAAATACATATATACTATATAAGATGTAGGTTGTATTTTTCTTGTTCCAAAGCTGATATCTAGATTTATATGAAAAGGAAGTGGAAACAATGATCCAGGTTGCTACTTTACACCATCTCTTACTTACTTCTGCCTCTGGTCTACACTTCTCTTCAGGTTTGATCAAAACATCTCACGTTCGATTTAATTTTAACACCGACGACTTGTATATATCTGTATAAAAATAAAGTAGTCAGGTCTGATTATTTTCCTGTTTGTATCAAATATGAATATGGCAATATCAATGTTGGTTCGGTATTCAGTTACAATCTATTCAGAAATAGCGAATGGCTTATTATGTAATTGTTTTCTTTTGACATTGTCTCAACCGCGTTACAACACTAAAACCGATGCAATCTGGTGAAAAGATATTTAAAATGCTATTGCTATCCAAATATGAAGAACTGAAAAGAAAAGAAAAGAAAGATGAAGAAGGAAAAGAAATAAACATCCTAATTCGTTACTCAGTCAATAAATAGTTGAGTAGGGACGACTATACTATATTTTTTTTCAAACTCTTTTCAAATTACTACGCACCAAGTGATGTTGTTCTTGATGACTCATCATCTTGATGGCAATCCAAGTAAGAAAGACCCCACACTTTTGTGAGTAGCAATGTAAGAAGATTGTAGTTTACTTAGAATTATCCTAAATAGTTACATGTAGAGGGCAAATGTGGTAGACTTGTGAGAAGGTATATAACAAGAAAATCTGATAATTTTTAAAACCCAAAAAAGGTGATTATCTATACTATATATTAAAAGAAACCTCCTTTTTAGTTTGTGTTAGCCATAATTTTAGAATGTCAAAACTGCCCTCACATTATAAAAAACTAAGGAGATGCCTCACACTAAAAAAAAAACCATTCATTCCCTTAACAAATCGACTACAATACACTTCCGCGTTTGGTGACATGCATGCATCGCGTGGATCAAGATATGTAGAGTGTTTTCTCAATCAAATTAAAACCAATTAATTATCGTCTCTTCACCCCCTCCTTTTATCTTTTCTAAATTCAGTCGAACTCTTTTCCCCAAACGTTTCTTTGAATTCCCCGAACGTTAAGCCTATAAGTATTCATGCATGCATTCTCATCCCTGCCATCTAAGTAGTACACCTGTCGTATCCCGAATCTCAAAGCAAAATCAAAATGCCGAGGCACAAAGTTCTTCGCTTTGATTTTATTTTCTTGGTTTGGAACGGAGATACATTGAGTGTTTATTCACGTACAGTTAGGTTGAAAATTTTAATTGCTTCGACTTATATTCTTCCTCAATCTTTACAATCACTTCAAACGATAGTGCCGTCTCTAATGAATTTCACAAAAACCCCCTGAACTTTGAGAATTTCTTTCGAGGCCCGCTGAACTTTCGAAATTTCACAAAAACTCCCCTCTCCCTGAACTTTTGATTATGCCTTTATTTTTTATTTGTATCATAGTTTAAAGGGTGAGTTGCAAATAATGCCTGACATCGATCTATCAACTTATTTATTAGCACATATCTCCCCTTCATTCATGAGGACGACGGAGATTATCTTCAATTTATGCTTCTCAAAGTGCCAGTTCAAGGGTGGCGATGTTAATAAAAGAGTTGAGAGATGATAACGTCAGTAAAGTTATAGAAATAGGTGCTACTTGCTATCATACTTTTCAAAATGCCAATTCAAATGTAAAAATTGCTGATAAAAGAGTAGAGGGGCGATAAGTTCTATCCAAGTCATAGATGCTAGAGGTTATTTGCAACTCATTCGTGATATGCCAATTTGAGGGTGATAATTGCTAGTTAGTGTCCGTGTTTGGCAACTCTTTCTTAACCAGGTTAATTAGTGGATCCTAACCTGGTTGAGGACTTGAACGGTTTTTGGCAAAAACTGGGCCAGAATTGGCGACCAGGTTAGGATTGACCCGTCCCCCGACCTGTGGACCAATCCTAACTTTAAGTGGTATTTGCCAAACACAGTAAAAGAGTTGAGGGATGGTAAGCGCTGGTAAGTTGTACATTAGAGGGGTTGTGTTTTCCTTCATGTAATGTTTGCAAGGTCAACTTCTGATGAAGTATGATGATTTCAGTTATAGTTCTAGCTAGCAGGTTTTCGCCTCTAGGACATTTTGATCATGCATTTATTTCGAGTTGTTCCATAATCTAAATGCAGAACTTTTGCGTAATCTCTAACAACAACAACAACAACAACAACAACAACAAAAAACCTGCGCAGGGGCAAAGAAAGTATGCTACTTCTTCATCTCATAAAGAAAGAATGCCATCACCACCAAAGGAGCCAACATTCAGCTGTCCTTTATGCATGGATTCATTAACAAACCCATGTTCTACGTTCTGTGGCCATATATTCTGCCAGCGCTGCGTCGAGGCCGCCATTGCTGCCTCTCTCGGGAAAGAAGCAGAGATGCATTGGCCTGTTTGCCGTACTATGCTTGCCCCTATGAAGAGCTCTCACCAGGTCTACCACCCTAAGCTGATTAAAGGGTAAAACAGTAATTTTTGCTTTGGGTGGGTGTAAATTTGGGCATTTTGCAGTTAGTTTTCTCTTTATTTTGATGCCCAAAGTTTGCGGTTTATTATGTCAATAAGTAGCCTTTTCATATTTTATTATATTTAGATTATTATATTTAGTTTTTTAAGCTAAGTATACAAATATATTTTAACTTTTGATAACATTTGCGTTAAAATATAGGAAAATTGCAATATTTGTTTTGCATTGTATTAGTTATAGCTAATATTTTTTTCCTGGGAAATAAGCTTATCATTTTATAGTTATATTTCTTATAGGACACAATATGATAGATATTTAATTTGTGAGAATATTCTAGAAAAAGAAATGTAAAGGAAAGAATGTAAAATATCTTCTTTGACATTATAATTAAAGCTTTGATGAAGGACAATTTTTTTATATCCTTTAAACTCTTCGTACCCTCACCAAGATTTTAATATAATATAGTAAGGATAAATTTTCAAAATAGACATTCTAATTATTTTATTTTCAAAAAAACGACCTATTTGAGATTTATTTGTCATTTTCGACCTAGTTTCAAACACATGGCTGAAACTGGGTCGAAAATGGCAAATAAAGTTCGAAAACTTCACGTGATTTAAAATCCCGTGAAGTTTTCGAACTTTATTTTCCATGTTAATCAGTAAACTTCACGGGTTTTTAAATCCCGTGAAGTTTTTGAACTTTATTTGCCATTTTCGACCCAGTTTCAGCCACGTGGCTGAAACTGGGTCGAAAATGGCAAATAAATCTCAACTAGGTCGTTTTTTGAAAATAAAATACTTAGAAGGTCTATTTTGATAATTTGTCCAATACAGTAAGTATAGAGACTATAAGATATAGAATGTATTTTTCTTGTTCCAAAGTTGTTATCTATATTTAAATGAGAAGGAAGTTAATATAAAGCTCATGATCCTGATAACTGCTTCCACCATCTCTTTTTGATTGCTACCTTTTGTCTACACTTTATCTTCCAAAGTTGTTATCTATATTTAAATCCCGTCACCACCACCAACAGAGGAGCCAACATTCAGCTGTCCTTTGTGCTTCGATCTGTTGACAAATCCATGCTCGACGTTCTGCCGCCATATTTTCTGCCAGAGCAGCATCGAGGCCGCCATGGCCGAAGCGGGGAAGCAATGCCCTGTCTGCTACACTCAGCTTCCTCCGACGAAGAGATTTCACCGGGTCTACCTCCCTAAGCTGATGGAGGGCTAATGACGCAGGACAACTAGAAGATTAGATTTCCGACAATTTTTTTACTTTCAAGTAATTTATTTTTTTAGCTGGGATATTTAGTTTTGTTACGACTTGTTATTTAATTAATGCTATCTATTAGTTAGAATTAGGATTTTGTTTCAGTCATGTCAATGTGGTTGCACTTGTTCATTTTAGCGGAGGAGATAAAGGGTGGTATAAGCTTAGTTTATGTTAGTTATAGGAAGAATTAATCCGCATTAGTAAACAGTAATATCTTTTTGAGTTAGTTGCACGTGATAGACACCCTGTGGTATTATTGTTTTGCACTTGACAACCTTCGTAGATTCATTGTTGCACGTAGATTCTCAAGGTTAAGGTTATTTTGATTCGTTTAACCTTGGTGAAATTTCAGCAGATGTTGCTCTGGGTGAAATTAGCAAGTATATCTGAGTGTAAAAGGGTCAACAAAATTTAACCCAAGGGGTCTTTGTGCAACAATGAAACTAAAGGGGTTTATGTGCAATTAAGCTTATTTTCTTTGGATGGTTGTAGTTTTGGTTGTTTCAGCTTGCTTTCCTTTAATTTGATGCCCGAAGCAAAAATATTAATCCAGGGAAAACTTGAAGGTATTTACATTCCATTATTTATTGATTTACTTATATGCGACTGAGAAGCAGCAAAAATTCTTATTATTCAATTCGGCATCAATTTCCTTACATCCTATTCAGAAGTAGCAACATCTTACTTTTTAAGGACAAATTTTCGTTTTAGACCCTTTTAGACTTTTATTTTTAAAAATCGACCTCATTAATACTTATTTGCAAGTTTCGACCCAGTTTCTGGGTCGGAACTTGCAAAAATTTTCTAAAACTTCACGGGAATTCGTTTCCCGTGAAGTTTTTCAAGGTCAAAAACTTCACGGGAAATGAATTCCCGTGAAGTTATTGTTAGATAAAAACTTCATGGGAATTCATTTCCCGTGAAGTTTGGGAAGTTTTTTCGTCAAAATCGACCCAGTTTCAGCCAGGTGGAAACCAGTGTAAGGGGTCGATTTTTGAAAATAAAAGTCCAAAAGGGTCTAAAACGAAAATTTGTCCTACTTTTTAATTATTCGCTTGTTCCGACCATCTTATAGGACTGAAATTAATGTAACTTGGTGGAAACCATCTATTCCCGGAAAAGTTGATTCTTCATCTCCACTTATTGCGGAAGCTCTGGGAATCGTTGAGGCCTTCAAACTTGCAGCTACCTTCAAAGAATTCAATTCTCATGCATTTAGGACGCGCAAGCTCGACATGCTATGCATGAATGCATTTGGATTTTTCATCAAAATCCGATGGTGTCCATTTCCAACCCTCACAGATCTCTCAACGGTAGCCGCTCATTTTGTCGCCGCCGCGGCTGCCTCCTCGTCCTCGGTGTTGTGTAGTCATTGGCTCTCTCATGAGCTACCACATGTACCCCTCGGTGCATGTCGGGAGTGAATAAAATAAACGGAGACTACGGCCATTTCAAAAAAATAAAAAATAATAAAAAAAAAGTAGCGCCTGACCACTCACAGTAAATTAACGCGATCTTCAATTAAAACCCTGAGATCGAACTCCGCATTTCCCTCGTCGCGCTTCTCGAGATTCCCGCATCCCGAACCTCAAAGCAAAATGCTGAGCACCTCCACTTCTCCGGCGGCGGCTGCGGCGGCGGTCCCCACCGACTCCTCCTCCCAACGCCGCCCCGGCCGCCGCTGCAACGCCACCGCGGTCCGACGCTCCCCCGCCTCGCTGCGGTGCTCCGCTGTGACGCTCCCCGTCGCAGCTTCTCCGCCGGCGGCGGAGGAGGGTAAGGTTTTGGGGGCGACGTTGAGAGTGGGGAGATTGGAGGAGGATGGGTTGTCGTACAAAGAGAGGTTTGTAGTGAGATGCTACGAGGTTGGGATTAACAAGACCGCCACTGTTGAGACCGTCGCCAATCTCCTCCAGGTCCTTCAATTTTTCCTTTTTTAATTTTGATTTTGATTTGGTTTTATTTGCAAAGTTACCATCTTTATTTCTGTACTTCCACCAATTCCAGCTTGGTGACTTTGATTTGGGTGTTGCTTGCTGAGATCTGAAACCGTCTTCTGGTAAGCGTTATCGGCTCAATTCATAGTAGATTGGGGGACTAGAAAGCTATGAAAAATACATAAGACGGATGAGATCACAACAGCTAAACTATCTAGTTAATAATTCACTAATTCTTTCATGTGGCAAGTTTGAAAATAAGTGTAGAGTCCTATGATGAGTAGGAGTAGCTTTTCAAAGATGATGCAAATGGATATATTAAAAATGCACTCTCTATTCAATGGCATAATGCATTACGGCAAATGGATTCGTGTACCAAACTGTTTGAAAACTATTGGGAACTGGTTCTCAATCTATCGGGAATCAAAGGGGGAGGGGGTTAAAATGGGTTATCAGGGTCAGACCCGGTTGAAATTGAGTCTAAGTGAGACTTTGCCTCATTTGCACCCCTAGCCGGGGCATGAGGCACACTGAGGCGCGTGCCTCGAGTTTACAAAACATCCCATCTATGCTGCGGGGTGCTTCATCAACGGCCCGCAAACCCGTTGCCTGAGGTGCATGCCTTAGATAGCACTGCCTGTTGTTGGCATATGTGGTTGGTTAGTCAAAGACTCAAATGTACTAAACTAAGAGTTTATGCTTTTGTCCATGCATGTGTTGAAGTGTGTTTGAGATAAGTCTTTGAAGAATCGATAACAATTAAAACGGATGAGTTCGAGTTAGCTTGCTTTTTTTACCATCTAGGCCCTGTTATACATTAACTCATAAGTTTCAATTTAATTTGCAAACTCATTCATTTAAAATTTCTCAGGTTTGTAATGTCATCAAAATTTTTTTACTACGATTTTTGACACACTTTTATGGACTGTCCAAAAATTAAATATGAAAAAGGTTGCCTGTCCTGGATTTAAACTATATATTGGTCTCTCAATGTAGGAAGTTGGGTGCAACCATTTCCAGAGTATAGGATTTTCCACAGATGGGTTTGCCACAACCAGGACAATGAGAAAACTTGGTCTCATTTGGGTTACCTCTCATATGCATATTGAGATGTATAAATATCCCGCTTGGTGAGTTCAGGACATTACCATGACATCTATTCCATATGGTGCATTGATATTGACTGAGTAAGTTATGGACTTTTAGGGGTGATGTTGTCGAGATTGAAACATGGTGTCAAGGAGAAGGAAAGATTGGCGTCAGGCGTGACTGTATTCTTAAAGATTTGGCTACTGGTTCTGTGATTGGCAGAGCTACTAGGTGAGTCTGTTCTAAAAATAGTCCATTTATCAAGGGTTAATTGCCGATCGACCCCCTGTACTGTTTGCCCAATTGCGTATAGACCCCCTCTAGTTCTGTTTTTGCAGATAGACCCATGAATGACTTCCTTTTACTCTTTTATCCTCAGGAGGAAAATTTGTCGATTAAAACAATTTTCTCTTTCTCTGAGGGTAAAAGAGTCAAAATAATTTCACTTAGGGGTCTATTCACAATTGGGCATATTATAGGGGGTCTATCCATAATTAACCCGTTAAATCAGAAATCTATCTTTATGAGGTGATTTAGGTAACCTACTGGGTGGCATGTTTCTCCACCTCAAAATGGGCCATAAGTCGTAGTAGAATACTTTTTTGTGTTACATTCTCTGCACTTTGATATATAAATATGATTCATTCAACATGCTTGATATGGGATGTGAGGCTTACTTGCATATAGACGATCTCTCCCTTTGGATTGGGTGGGGGGACAACAATCATATTGATTTATTGTGCAGTAATACTTTGAGGAGGCATAGCTGTATGATATGGGTACATACTTGGACACTCTAATACTAAACGATTACGTATTGGATTATACTCTGACAAGTTATAGGTATATCAGCGACTAAATATTAAAATCAAATATATGGTTGGTGGATTTACATTTTCATTTGATCTGTGGATGCATGGTACTTGTATAATATATCTAGATTGTTATTCACTTTAGATAGGTAGAAAATATTTTATACATTTGAGATATTGACATTAACAGGCACATACATGTATAAGTTTATTATTTGCGTTTATATTTGCAGGTATACTAATTTTTTTCCATATTTGTATGCTCATGTACTAGTGTTGTATCCTTACGTCCTGTGTATGTATAAGTAGATGTGTATATGTGTTTAGTATCCTTTCCTTTGAGTTCAAGGAAATTGGCAACACATAATACAAAATCATGTGTAATGTCAGACCCATAAGAAAGTTCTAAATTCCAAAACTTGCCTTTCATATTGAAGTTGCACTCTTGCCCACTTTTTCCCACTCTGTACTAACAATTAGTGAGACTAACTACTCTCATGTTTTCCTACAAAAAACTAGGATTTCTCTCCTAAAGAAAAAAAAGCAGGCTAGAGTTTTGAATCTATACCCCATTAGCTAAAAGTGAGAATGTTTAAGTTGTGCTGAATGGAGAATGATTCCAATGCACTATCTACCGTGGAGGTTTTAGCTATTGATTGAAATGAACAATTAAGTTATGTATGTTTATATAGAAAAATAATAAAATGAGATGGTGAGATGAGATTCTTATAGCGAGTTACCCCAACAGGCTACCCAATTCGATGATCGGCATCGTCCATTCCGATTTGCATGCCCCAAGATATACATGTAGAATTTTTTTTTATTATTTAGAAATTTTTAATCATTTTTTTAGCTATGTGTAAAAGAGGCAGCTATTAAGCTATCTAAAAAATCAAGATATTAAACTAGTTTTGTTCATATTCTAGAAGACTCCAAACTATGTGAAAATTTCACTATATACATTTGATTGTGTTTTGAACAAGATGTATGGTGCCAATCATGAATTTGATGAGCCAATTAGTCTATCTCACGATAAGATCTGAGTTCACCATCTCATAATATCATTACTTTGTATGTATATATGTATATATGTATGTGTGCGTGCTTGTGTGTGTATGGATGGATGTATGCATACAATTATAGTATCAGGGTTTCTTGCAAACCTTAATGCTCATTTTCTGTAGGTATGTAGTTACTTCAAGAGTTTTGGCTTCTTACTTTTGTTCTACTGTTAAATTTTCTTACAGCAAATTCGTGATGATGAACCAAGACACTAGGAAGCTTCAGCGAGTGACTGATGAAGTGAGGGAAGAATATCTAATCTTTTGTCCAAGAACTCCTAGGTATGCTACCTTCGGAACACATCATTCATTTTATTAAGGGTTAATTACAGATATGCCCCTATACTATGGTGGCATGGCTACTTATAGTCTTATACCCCCCAAACTATTTTTCGAGCACTTGCACTTTCTGAATCTCGGACCACAATTTTTTTCCTCTCCAAATTGGAGGGAAATTAAGCAAATTTTTTTAGCTAAATTGAGGGCAAGAACTAATTTATCGTGATTCTCATGTGACATTTTAACCAAACAGGAGAAATAATCTCGTCTGGAGTTAAGTGGCTACACCCTGATAATATATAGGTGTATCTGCAATTAACTGTTTTATTTGAAGGCATATGATTGAAAGCCAGAAGGAAAATTAGATATATTCTATGGAAACTCTGATTCTCAAGCAAAGAAAAAAGTTTCCTTTTTAAGAAAGTACTGCAAATTATTGAGTTTGGGATCAGCTTTATCACTTATTGCTTTATTCTTTGTAAAGGATTTCGACCCGCATATGAGAAAAGTATTCATAAGTGTTGCCAAAAGTGATACCCTGATCATATTTTTGATTATATACCTTTGCTGTTCTCAGTTCTCACCTTTCTTTTTGATGCGTGAGGATTCACAATTTTATGTTAAAAGTTATTTTAACACCAATGTACACTGATTGAGCTTAAGAAATTACCACATAATCCAGATTTGCCTTCCTGGCAAAGGACAACAACAGTTTGAAGAAAATCCCGAAGCTTCAAGATCATGCTCAACATTCACGGTTAGGGCTTGCAGTAAGTCCTTAAAGGGCCATTTCGTCTTTTATATGATCTTATTTCATGGGGGTTAATTGTGGATAGACCCCTGTACTATCACCAAGACGCAGATAGAACCCCTGGATTTTCGAGTCTGTTAGCCTCACGAAAAGATTGTGCTTCATAAAGTGAAACATATGAGCTTCATAAACTGGATTTACTTACTATAAACTTGCATAATTATCATTACATATAACTAGTTTAAATGGAAAAACTATGCGTCCTTTGGTAAGTGGGAATCAAGTCAAGTGAGAATGGAATGAAATAAGAAATGGCATAGAATAAATATGGGGATGGACTGCTCATTCCCATTCACACGTTTGGATGCAATTAGAGGACGAAGCGGGAATGACAAACGTTGGTATGGGTAATTAATAAGCAATTATGACAAATTTGGAAGTTATTTTAATTTTTTTATGCCCACTTAAGGGGGAATGCACATTCCTTACCAACTCAGTGAGAATGATCATCCCTACTTAATGTGAGGATTGATGAGAGGTGGGAATGAGAGTTTTAACTTTCAAAAACAAGTTGTATTTGGTATGCACGATGAGAAGTTGGAATTGATATTCCATTCCCACTCATTCCCACGTACAAAACGAGGCGTAACAAAGTTGAGAATCCAGGGGGTTTATCTATAGCAATAGAAGTACAAGGGGTTTATCCCCATTTTGGTGATCATACAGGAGGTCTGTCCACAATTAATCCTATGCCCGCAGCTAATGCAGTTGTTTTACAATCCTCATAACTAGTAGATTATAAAGTTAAACTGTGTTGCACATTTTTGACATCTGCAGCCGAGGAGAACTGATTTGGACATGAACCAACATGTAAACCACGTCACATACATCGATTGGGTTCTTGAAGTAAGTAAAAACCACAGCTCATTTCGCTGC
Organism: Asparagus racemosus; assembly: GCA_037177215.1. Lineage (NCBI taxonomy): Eukaryota > Viridiplantae > Streptophyta > Magnoliopsida > Asparagales > Asparagaceae > Asparagus > Asparagus racemosus. The sequence continues at coordinate 5,401,890 of JBAKGM010000002.1, forward strand.
TAAAAAGATTATTGCCTCTGCATTTTGGATTTTATTAGATGCAGCGTTCTCAAACAATTTCAGCACATTAAGTGGTGTAAATACATCAGGGTAAATCTCACACAAACCCCCCTTAACTTTGAGGTGTTTCCCATGGAAAAAACCTGAAGTTTTCACCCCACGAAATCTCCTTCAACTTTGGGGTGTTCTATGTAACCCCCACACCCCCCCCACACCCCCCCCCAACAAAACCCCCTTCTCAAAAAAAAAAACACCCAAACACCCCCTCTTTTCCCCTCTTTTTTTTAATGGTGGGGGGGGGGGGTCGGGGTGGGGTTGAGACAATTATAGAGAAAATCTGCCAGATCTTGGCAATTTTGATGCACTATATTACTGATATTGTTATGCAAGAGATGGAAACGTGCTCCTGGTGATTATTTGAAAATTTTCTGATCGCCCTAGTGATTTATTCACTGCTGGCATATAAACTTATAAATCTCAACCCTCACTGCTAGTTCATAGTTATGATACAATGGAAAGAACTTTAAGATGGTATCAAAACATTCCAGGTGCAAGTTCAGCCTTACATGATTGAGAAAAAGATGTCGTCATGTAAAATAGTTCAGATTTTGGTCCCTGAAAAGAACATTTGACCTGTAAGGACATGTTAGAAGTCTATAATTATAACTCAATGTTTCTCAGCATAATTTTGGAATTTTGGTCGGGGTAGAAAGGACGGTAAGGACCTCAATACTTACAAAGTAATAATTAACAATCTTGTTTTTCTTAATAAATCAGAGTGTGCCTCAAGACATAATTGACACCTACGAGCTGCAAACGATCACCTTGGACTACAAGAGAGAATGCCAGCATGATGATGTAGTCGATTCTCTTACAAGTTTGCAACTCTTGGACGATGAAAAAGAGCTTTTACCGCGTGATGGAAGCAACGGGTCTGCTATTAACAAGCAAGAAGATCAAGATGGACGTCGGTTTCTGCATTCCTTGAGATCATCGAACAATGGAGTCGAAATTAATCGGGGTTGCACTAAATGGAGGAAATTATCTCGGTAAGTTTTTTTGTAAAAGCATTGCCCCCTCAATCTTAGGGTTAATTTCAGAAAACGCCCTATCTCAGTTGAGGGGTATTTTCATCTTTCTTTATCATTCCAATGCACGTGATACATGAGACGTAGGTGTTAGTATAGAGAGTTAAAAGTGAAAAATCGTTTAGAGGAACAAAAAAAGTTCAGGGAAGTTATGTGCAAAATCCCTTAAAGAGCTCAGCGAGGTATCTTGGAATTAAAATAGTTTAAAAGGGGTTATCTGGTAAAACCTGAAAGTTGAGGCGAGTCTTCTCAAATCCTTGTTGCCTATATTTATTCTTGATACTGTATCAATTATGTTTTATTTGGTTCTCTTCTTTGTTCAGCATGTAATAGGAGGCCTGCAGATGTTGCAACACTTTCTAAAATTATGCACCTTTTCGCGAATTCTGTTGTATGGTTAATATTTTATGTTTACTATCTACTTCAGTTTAAAACATAGATTCCCCTCCCATCCACATAAATGATTATGGGAGTTATTAGGACTTTCGTGGGATTCTTGGTGCAGTTTGCTTGATTTACAATGAGTAAGTTGAGGTGGCTACATCATGTTTATAGAATCTTTTCACATATATACTCTCCTACTTTGAACTGTGGCCTGCTTATTTTAGGGGTTTGTTGAGTTTCGTCAACAAATGAGCTGTCTTAAATGATAGAAACGGTGAGGTTCATATCTTCATATCATCTGATTTGAAAAATAGAAAAAGATAGATTATGCTGTAACATTGAGAATTACCGCGAGTCCCTCGTTGTATTAATTTTTTCACAAGAGTGTTCTCAATTGATAGAATTGTTGGATAACAAGAAAATGGAGAATGGTCATGTTGGGCGCAGAGACACGCCCACACGCCGCGGAAGGGATATCAACTGAGAGAAGGTTCTGATTATATTCACGAAATAAATATAATCGCCGACGGGGATTAGCTCATTAAGGAGATAATCGCCGGAGTGGGTGAAATCGACCAAGCGAAGTCACGCACGGACCCTGAGATTAAGACCAAGTTTAATCTTGAGGGTGGATCTTGTAGATCTAATAACCTACAAACTATAGCCAATACACAATAAACAGTAAAGACACGAGATTTACGTGGTTCGGCAAACTTGGCTACATCCACAGGAGGGGTGAGGGGAGATTCTACTATAAAGAAGATCACCGACGACTTGTACAATCCACAGGCCCGTCTCAAAATAAAGATTTGATTTTTACTCAAAAGAAATTGGCCACTCTTTTGTAAAATCTCTCTCTAGCCGCCGCTAAAGAAAACCCTATTTTTCTTTTTTTTCTCTCTCTTTTTCTCACTTTTTTTCCCTCTCTTCAAACCCTAAGTTTTGAAAGCCTATTTATAGAGAAAGAGGAATAATAAACTTCCTTTTTTCCCGTTATTGTTTTCCTTTTGTTTTTAGTTTGGTTGCTGTCGCGCGGCGGTCGAACACGAACCCGGGTGGGTTCATTTTCGCGCAGGCCACGTGAGTGGCCCACATGGGTGGCCCCCACGTTCACAATTTGCATATGTATCTTTCCCTTTCGTTCCTTCTATCAGAACTGTGTAATTTTTTCATCCCATCAATCTGTTTTCATGTTCATTGTTCATCATCCCAAGTACTATTGGATGTCTGGAAGTTTTTTTTTTTCTTTCCTGTCACACCAATCTGATATTCCATCAAATGTGACTTAACAAAACTAATACCATACCAGTATTATATTTTGCAAAGTGAGGTCTTCCACAAATAAAATACTGGATTCCAGTAAACAAACAAAATTTGATCAAGTATATATACAATGAAATCATCATGTTACCTACAACGATTTGGTAGCTTGGGACCTTGTTCAACTAGTGCTAGTACTACTATGTTAGTTATATACTAGTAGCAATTGATCATCCTGATTGATTACATTCGATAAATGGCAACCAAAATTTAGACAAGACCACGATAACTCTGTACTAAAGAGATTAAAACATCACAGAGATTAAAACATCTCTGTGATCGAACCACGATTTAAGTTCATTTCCAACAAAAGCTCCCAATCTTGACAGTGTGGCGATGTAATCCTGCATCTTGAGAGATCCTTTGTGAAGCAAATTCCAAGCACAGCACATAAGAGAACTTATCAGTATGCGAGTCTCGTGGCTTCATAAGCTTGGGCAGCTCCAAACCTTTGCCCAGTAACAAATTCTCTGCAAATTGCTGAAGATAGAGAAGGCATTGTCAAATCAAACCACATTTCATGTACATCGCCATGATAGAATTGAAAAATGAAAATTAAAAAAAAAACCCTACAGTGGTTAGTTTTTGGGGCATGGGCATGAACCTCATGAACCTGTTTGCTAGCGTATATGTCTGCAGTAGGCTTGATTTTCATTTGAACGAAGAGATCCATGGCCATTGTATGTCTGCCAAATTGATCATAGCCCGCAATCAGAGAACAAAATTTTTTTTTCCAGGCATTTCAAATAAAGGTTTTATGTGCATATTAAAAATTGTTGTACTTGACGTACATGTTTATTCGATGACTGCCTATGAAACAGCATCAGGGAGAGACCACAATTGAAATTTCTGCTCTTCAAACATTGCTGCTGAAGCTCACCTACCATCTGCTGCATTGCTAGCTGATGTCCGAAACAAGTATTATGTAGATGCTTCTCGGAAAGACAATTAAGGGATAAGACTTCATGGAAAACTATAACCTGCGTTTTCCTCTCATTTAAATTTTCTTTGGGAGGACAGATCTTATCTTGTTATGTAGCTTGGGTAAGGAGAAGGGGGAAAAACTGACATCTCAGATGTTCTTAACAAAGCCAAGTCCTAGCCTCTAAATGATAACTCAAATGCATTCATTAAAACAAACCACATTGTCAATTGCAGATAGACAGTGTTTATGCCCATAAATGCTAAATGGACAGTTTGGTCTGTGAATCTGTCCTCAGGCCAAGAGAGCCATGTAAAGGACGTTAGGAAAATGAATCGCATCCCATCATGTGAGGATTACAATTTTGTAACTTATTTACGACATCAAACCAAACAATAGCCCGCACATTTAAGACAAAGCTCCATAAGGTTTGATGATTGATCCAAACTGATCAGAACAACAGAACTATAGATTCCAACCTGAAATCAAAATCTGGAAGGAAAAAAAAAAAAATTGAATAGAGCAATGGTTTTTTGTTTTGTCAAACTGGATCTTACATATATCTGATGAATCAGAAACAGGAATTAAGGGTGTCACATTAGAGCTGGATATTCCTTTTTTTTACATGTTGGAAATGCCACAAATTCAAGTAGCAAGTCAGAAATCATATCAACTTGGTAAACATTGTTCTTGGCATGAAATATTTTCAGCATAACAATATTCATTAGTGTTAAAGATTAATTTAGAGATCCTCTTTATTTCACGAGTTTTGACAGGTTTCCCTGCTTACATTGTAGAGCACAATCAGATGTTAGCCAATGTATCTTTAGATTCTTTACATGGTAGGAAACTAATTTGCAAAGGACAAGTTGGTAAGATGTAAAATTACGACAGGAGTAATTGTAAGTTCAAAGCTCGTGAAGTGTAAATATAATGGAGAAATTTCCTCCGTGGAAAAAAATAGGAGGCGAGTGCAGCAACTCAAAAACATAAAAGAGATGGGATAAGGGAAAAAAGAAACATTTACCTCCAACTGCCGAGAAACTTACTAATTAGCTTAGGTATTTGAAATCTAATTTAATCTAAAGTTTTGTATGGGATTAGCACAGAGAAGATGTTAAAAACATTAACATCTGGAAAACAAACAATGTCGCTCACTGACTTCTTAGCAGATTCTGAGTAGAAACAATATACAAACGACTCCATCAGAACCCAAGGACTCTATGAAGATTCAAAAGGTAAGGCCAGAACCTCTAAACTTAGCCTCCGTAATCTCATCCAATTTCTGAGCCATCTTAGGAGTAAGATGGTTCATCCAATCACCAACGAATTTATTCTCAAATAGAATGTGATTGTCAATCACTTCATGAGCTATTCCAGTTGTAGCAACCATGTTGACCTCCAAAGCGCGCTAGTTCTTGAATCCACACAGCTGAATTATGCTCTCCATCACTCCGCCCTTGACATCCAGTGAACTCCGCTAGTATCTTCAACTCAACAACTGGATCATCCATGATCTCTTCATATATTTCATTAAAAAAAGTTTTGTACGTGTCTATTTCCGAACTAGCTTTCCAATATCCCAGCACACGATCCCAGTATGGCCCGAAAAAAGTAAGCCCGTCACAAAAGCAGTTGAAATCCACCTCAAGTGGCAGGGGCTCTCTTCCACAGTTCTCTCTCATCTTGTTAACGAAATGGCACATTGAAATAAAAGTATCCTTACGATTACGACGCAAATAGACAATTCGGCAACCAGGCTCAATAATGGACTCTGGTAATGACGGTTTGGTCTCCAGTCCACAGAATCCTTTCTCAGCTTATTACTGATTGCGCTAGAGAGAGAGAGAGAGGTGAATGGAATCGAATATTTTTAGTTCCTAGCTAGCACTTTGTCCTGAGTAAGATGAGAAGGCCGTCTGTCATCTTTGTTTGCATTTCATCAAACCAACTTTGTTTATTTCACACATCCTACTCCCAATACACAGTATGAGATATTTCTATTTGGCATTGGTCGTGCTTCTTGCCTTCTCGGTTCTATCAAACTAAATGTATATTTAGCATAGATCCATATATGACATCCTCTCAATAATAGACCTGCAGCCTTCTCGCCATTCGCTGAAATATGGCCAAACTCTACAACAGTTGGCTGTCTTTGAAAGAAAAAAAAAGAAAAAGTAAAAAAGAATTGCAATTCTCTCATGGAAAACTAAACGCTTTTTAAAAAAAACTTAGTCAAAACCTGCAGATAAACACCATGCTACTCAGCCACTAAGGATGAGGGTGGCCATGAGTGCGGCCAGGAAAGCAAAGCCTATGCATAAAACATATAGCTTGACTTGGATCCAACCTCACATGCCGAGTCATTGTTTTTTTGGGAAACATACCTCCAATCATACGAGAATTATTACCCACAAAATAACTTGAATAACCCGACAACTTCTTTTTAACTTGGGCAGTTATCATTTTATTTTCACCAGTTCAACAACAATGATTAGCCTTAGCCTTATGGATCATAAGTACACTAAAAACATTCCAACTTCATTGAGTTTGAAGAAGTTAAGGGATACATTCTTATGTCGTTAAAGTTGTATATTCATAAAATCAAACCTTGTATATTAAACTACATGATCAAAAAGTTGCAGAACAATCGACAGAACCCCATCCAATAATTTTTTCATTACAAAATAATTTTCCTAAAGAAAATCCAAAAAGAAAATAAAATAAAATATGCTTATAAACCCTTATTTGAATTTTTTTTTCTCCATAGCCAAAACGAACCAAGAAAACAATAAAAAAAAATATTAAGAAAGGCTGAATGCTTACATCTCTTATTGGGATTTCATCGAACGGATGGTGAAAGTGATTGGTTCAAGAAAACCCAGAAAGATTTCTTGCTCCCTTTTACCCCTGCAAAGATACAACTTATAATGAAGCTCTTAATTGATCAAATCTTGAATCCACAATTACAAAAATTCTTAAAAAAGTGAATCTTAAAAGAATAAAAATGTCCTTACCCTACACGGATCGTGAGCGTGACACTCTCCAACATGGTTCTCTAAATCATCAGTTATCTTTTGCAGATATATATGTACAATGACTGTCTGTATCATGTAACTGCGCTAGTCTTTCCCATTTGTAGAAGCATCAGATTTTTTTCCCCTCCTTTGCATGTTGAAATGCTAAATATTCACGTAGCAAGTTAGAGCTATTATTGATTTGATATCAATGTTTTGAGACGAAACATCTCCAGCATGACAATAATGTAATAGATCAACTCGAAGATTCTCTTTACTTCAGAGATTTAACAGGTTTCCCCTACTTACTTTCCATAGAACGATCAGCCAGCTGTTAGCAAATGTATGCTATTATGGTAGAACTAATTCGGAAAGGGAAATTTGGTGAGATGTTGAATTACAATAGGAATGACTGTAAAACCTTGTTTCGATGGGGATGCATGGTGGAGAGCGTGAGGGAGGTGAAAAATTCACCCCATTTGGGGGTTTGTTTTAAGCGAGAATGGAGGGGAAGAGACGTGAAAAATTTTATCTTAATTAACCTCTAATCGATCTGACCAATGGACATGAAAAGTTTTGAACCATTATGATATTAATTCAACGGCTAATATAATAAAAACTCCTCTCCATTTCTTTTGCTAAACTCCGAAACATGATATTACATCTTTCCTCCCATTTCTTTTGCTTCCCTTCCCCCATCTTCTCCACCTTTCTTCTCTTCATCTTTGACTAGTGTTTTAGCCCGTGCCAAGCACTGTCGTATGGCAATTTATCTATATTTTCCGCATTTCAATCACTCTCATCTGAATATAATTTTCAATATCTAACGACTCACCCCATTCGAAACACGTGAATCCCACTCTCACACATTCCCAATGAGGTTAGATAACATTTATCCGCCTAGAAATAACAATATTAAACAACTTAAATAAATACTATAATTAAAATTAAAATCATTTAAACTAAATTTTCATAAGAAATGAATAAAATGAAGATAATCAAAATATCCTAAATGAGAATGAAATTAAAATATAAGATAGTTTAATATTCAAAAAAATTATTCGCAAATAATGCGTCACCAAAAAAAGTTCTCAATCAATCAAACAGTCACAAGATGTAATAAGCAGAATATAAAGAAGAGTTATAATAATTTGTAATTATTTTTTCTCCGTCTTCATCCTCTTCTTGAAAGTTGAAAGAGCTAGTTCTTTATCCATTTCTGCAAAATAAAAAATATATTTATATACTAAATTTAACAATTAAAAATTATATATCAAAATTAATTAATTAATGTATAAATAAACCAACTTGTGTGTATCCTTTTCTTTTCACTGATTGTAGGTGGGATTTTGAATGCAGAAGAGTTAAGTGTAGCAATAGGCAAAATATCTAAAATCTTCTTTTTGTCTTTGCTATTAATGGTGGATATCGGTGTGGATAACTCTGGAGCTAATTCAACAGATTGGTTATCAACGGTACCATCCTTATTCAATTCAATTGATTTCTCATCCTATGATAATAATACATTTGTCTTAGAATAACATGTCAATAATTTAATTTTTAAAATGATGAAACTAATATTTATCTAACACCTTCTTCTTTAAATTTTTATCAATAATATTTCCACGTGTCGCTAAGTTTGGAGTATATTGAATTGATTGGTTGTCATCACCATCAACCAGCATCATATCGAGTGATTTATCATCCTTTAATAAAAATAAATTTAGTATTATAACAATGAATACATTGTGAACTATTGAGGACTATAATTTTATTAAAAAGATTATGGAAATTTTACCTTTCCGTCAGTTAGTAGTAACAGCCCATTGAGTTTTTTATCATCCACATCTCGTTAACGATTTTAATAACTGTATAGTCTTCAATGCATTTTGCTTGTGTTAAATTCTCTAACCTTAACATGGAAAAGCATATTTATACCGATTAATCTCTTTATTGCAAGCGGAAACTCCTTGTTGTATGCATCTTGTTTAAGCAAAAATATATTAATTTTCAATTTCATCTATTAAATTAAAAATGTATTAAAACTATATTTTAATTTTGATGTAAATTACCAAACTCAGCGAAGATGCTAACTTTGAAGGACTAATTTTCATTAAACAAAGAACGTCTTGATGGCATATTACAAATGTAGTGATGCATGTTCCATCCGTCACTTGTAAGGTAAGTTTGCACATAAAATTAAATACACATTTGCATTTTTTATTGGTTATTCAATTTAATTTTTATAAACTATAAATAATTTATATTTATAAAAATTCTAATATCATATTTACTTTTCTTCTACATATTTGATTTTTTTATGACGATTGTAGTAAAGAACCCCATTAATCACTTTCAACTTGTTATTACAATTAGCAAGAGAAGGATATCGCTAATCAGACAGCTTCTCAATTCCCATAATTTAAGCATTGTAAAAGAAATGTTTCTCCTAAAAATAGCGTAGATAAACAATATTTTCATCATCAATTTAAAACCAACAAAATAATAAAGTGCATGATAAACAAATTAAAATATTAATAATTTAAGTATATTGTGTAATAATAAGATAACTTTTATCATTGTATCATGTTTATTATATTGATATAGTGTTAAAAATTATAATTGAATATATCTAAAGTTTAGAAAATAATTCAATATAAAAATAAATTAATATTCACTTACATCGTGGTCATTCAATTCCTTTACTACGAGAATGTCATCAATTGTACCATCTTCGATTTCAAATTTGACTTGTGTACTTAGCGATCTTGTTCCAGTCTCAATAATTTAGTATTGAGTTAAACGCATCAATGTAACTGAGCAAAAAGATAAGAAAAATAATTACTTATAATTCTCATAATTATGAAAAAATTTATGAAAAGATAATTATATTATATCACAAAAAGTTACAAAATACCCTTGAATTTGAACAACATCCTTGTTGTCACTCAAATTTATATAAGACTTTGTAGCATACGTGGACAAAAGGCTTATCAATCCTTTCACTATGGAAAAAAATTAATAGAAATATAATATAATATTATGTATATATTTAAAATCATGCAAGTTTATAATTAGACATACAAATGTAAATTATCAT
>JBAKGM010000002.1:5411820-5422653 GCA_037177215.1 Asparagus racemosus
AAGCATACCCATATTTCTCATATATATATATATATATATATATATATATATATATATAACCCGGGTGAAAATGTATTGATGGTAATGAGCAAAAGTGTATTCACCATTTGCTTCAGTGTCTAGTCTTCGAAAATAAGGATTTTTCAGGCCCAAATCTTCATTATTCCCCTGGTTTGTAGGAAGATTGAAGCAGCTGTAAGCAAGTACGGTAGCAATAATCAATAAAATGTAAAAAAAAGTAATAATAAATTAAAAGATAAGCAACAAAGATAGGGCATTTATTTATTCTCTAGGGATAGGAACTGAGGAAGGAAGAGGGAAAGAGAGAGCAGCGCAATTAATGCGGGTTAAGGGGGAGCGCAAAGACTAATAAGACCCTATACTTCACATAAGTTCTCTATAACGCCCTTAAACATCTAGTTTAATCTATTAAGCCTCTAAACTTTAAATAACTTTCCTATGAAGTTCTTAAACTTTTATTACAAAAATCCATTAAACCCCTAAAGCTTTAACTTTCATTCTATTTGGTTCCTATGGCGGTTTTAAGCCCCAAACACCACCCAAAACACTGTTTCAGCTAGGATAGAAATGAAATATTATTAAAACAAATCACATGACAAAGCTCTTTAGCATTTAAGTTTTGATCTACCTTCTATTGGTCAAAAGTTTTAATTCTGTTACCATCTAGTATGCAAGTTACACAATGAAAAATCTACGTATTGTGACATTAAACATAATCAAGACACAAGAATGTAACGAACAAAAACTTGATCGAAAGAGAAACAAGCCCATGGAAGTTTGTTGAGACTCTTTTCATTAGTCAAACATTGAGAAGTGATTAGCAAAAAAATATTTTAGTTATATTAAATTATATCCTTCTACGATTATGGACAGAACAACATTCGTTTTCCTAGAAAACAAATTCAATAAGATCATCCTTCTATTTGTCAAAAGTTTTAATTCTTTTACCATCTAGTATGCAAGTTACATAATGAAAAATTAAGTATTGTGATATTAAGCATAATCAAGACACAAGAATGTAACGAAAAAAAACTTGATTGAAAGAGAAACAACAACTCATGGAAGTTTATTGAGACTCTTTTCGTTAGTCAAACATTGAGAAGGGATTAGCAAAAAAATAATTTTAGTTATATTAAATTATATCCTTCTAAGATTATGGAAAGAACAACATTCCTTTACCTAGAAAACAAATTCAATAAGACCATCCTTCTATTTGTCAAGAGTTTTAATTCTTCTACCATATAGTATGCAAGTTAACACAAGAATGTAACGAAAAAAAACTTGATCGAAAGAGAAACAACAACCCATGGAAGTTTGTTGAGACTCTTCTCGTTAGTCAAACAGTAAGAAGGGATTAGCAAAAAACATTCCTTTAGTTATGTTAAATTGTATCCTTCTAAGATTTTGGAAATAACAACATTCGTTTTCCTAGAAAACAAATTCAATAAGATCATCATACCCGTCTACAGTTATGTTGAACCAAATATAAACTAGAAAGTTTAGGAGTTCAATAGATTAAAGCAAGAGCTTCAAGGCTTTATAGAAAAGTTGGGTAAAGTTCAGGGCCAACTAGATCAAAATAAAAGGTTGAGGGCTTTATAGAAAATTTTGGCAAAGTTAAAGAGCCTATCAGTCTTTGAGCTCTTAGGGTGTTACTTCAGTCGGCAGTAGGATAATTATCATGAAATACCTTTAAGTTTGTTCAAATTCTCGGGAGCTGTTTATTTCTATGCATTTGGTGTTTTTCATTGAAAAATAGGTACAAGTTTCAAATAATAAGTTATAATCAAATACATTGTTTGTTTCTCACTTTTCATGTTTCGGATTTGAGGTTGACACTTAAGCTACATGTATCAAATGTCATCCCCTAAAATCATGTTGATTTCACCTAAAGTTATGATTTTAGTCATTCATATCCTCAATAAAATGTAGGTGCAACCAAATAAAATGTGATTGGATTTTATCCTTCATGCAAAAAATGTATGTGCAACCAAAAAAATGTGATTGGATTTTATCCTTCATGCAAGCACTTTAATATTCATTGCAAACAAACAAGTTTTAGAATAAGGAATTTTTTAGTCTCTATTGTACATCAAAATACAATCCACAAAGCAATCAGGCCCCCTAACCTTTTTATTATTATTATAACCAAACCTATAGTTTAAAAAACTGTTAAAACATATTTATATTTTAAAACTCTCTCGTTCTTTTTCCTCTTAACATCAATGTGATTCATTTATTAGCAAAGATGGCAGGATTCTGGTTAAAACCTAGACAACATCAATACAACGTATAATTAGAGAATATTCAAGTAATTGTGCTTCTTTAACCAAATTCACATTCCTGATAGCATTATTTGTCGTGAGAAACTAAACATGGACAACATTAAATCACCATAACTATTATGTTTAGAAATCCAAAAACTGAGTCGCATTGCTCTGTTTTCTTCAGACCCTGTAGAATATTACACATACTTTTTGGACTACACATTCTCTCAGAACAATGCATTGTGAGAGTCAATCTCCATCACACAATAAGGATGTCTAATTACGAAAACACCCCTCCAATGCTCCAAGGTACGGCTCAGAACGCGTGCAGGGCGTTCTGAGAAGATGTGGACTCTACTTATTGTATGGCAGTCAAAAACAAATTGTTGATATTAAATAGAAACAAATATCTCTTCCAGACAAAATATGAATTTGTCACTTAATATTTTGTCTCACTTTACCCCCCTTAAACTATTAAAATAAATTCCTGCTTATCCTTTGAACTATTTTTAGTCTTACCTTATCCCCCTAAACTAGTAAATTTGTTCTGTTACGCCCTAAACATCAAAATTAGTACCAAGTTATCACCTCTGATATATTACTTTGTGGATGTTTTCAATAACATTACGAGAAGAAATTAATAGTTTAGGGAGCAATGTCATATCAAAATAGTTCAGGCAGTAAGCATATGACTAATTCAATAGTTTAGGGGCATATATACACTAAAATAGTTAGGCGGGGGTAAGAAAGGACAAATGTAATAGTTTAGGGATTTTTTTGGGGTGGGGTGGGGGGTTGGGGGGGGTGTTTAAAAAAACCCAAAAGACAAGGGCTAATTGTGGATAGCCCATTGTAGCATCATCCAGTTGCGGATGCACCCTCTATAGTTCTAATTATGTGAACTAGCCCTCCGGAATGAATTCTTTTATTCTTAGAGGAGCAAAAGAAAGTTCTATAGTGACGAATAGGCTCCATGTAGTTCTATCAATGTGGATAGACTCACAATTGTTAATTTTTATTTACTTTTAAAAGAGTTACAAAAATGTTTGACTAGAGAGTCTAATCCACACAAATGAACCATTGGAGGTCTGTCATCAAGGACCGCATCTAGCGATACTATAGGTCATCTTGCGGCAATTAACCCAACGAAGAAAAGGAAAAAGGTCCATGAAGAACGTATAAAACCCTTTGTTCAAGTTAAGATTACCATAACAGAATAACAAAAAACCAATCTCTCCCTATAGTCCCATACGCTTATCATACAAAGCTGACGGATTGATCTCAAATTGAGGATGACTAAGTAGTCCAATCCAAACCATACAGTGACTACGAAATTTTCCAATCTAATCCATGTAGGCTCAATCAAAAACATGATTAGCTCAAAGAGATTGGTAATAACTGAAGCGGAAGCATACCTGAATCCATAGCTGGATTTATGGTAGGTTTAATGACCTTCTAATCTTGATGGTCACTCTATTTTCAAACCTCTCTTTGGATGAGGTAAAAGAGATAAGAGTTCCTCCTTAGATTAGGGACCATAACCCCATATATATAGGTATTTAGCATTTACAGTTTGGCCCCTCATCAAATTGCAAATACAACCTGGTATCTACACATTTAGTCCATGACAATATTTAAATACCCATTAATCCAAATTAATTGATCACTTTAGTGAGTTTCCTTAAGTGATAGAATTACACATTGATATAACATATGTGCCTACAAATAGATTTAATTAGATTTAAATCTAACAATAATATGTTAGGTTGGCCGAGACACACCCGCATCATGGAGGCGTCGCTCCGTCCTGGCAGAACCCCTCTAAAGCTCAAATTAGTCGACAAACGTTGAAAATGTGCCAAACTACGATGTAAGAGGCTTTGAACTTGTGAATAGTGAAAATGAGAATAGTATGTGATAAGGGGATGGAAATTCCCACAAATGAGTCTTGTATTGGGCAGCGATGGTTTTTAGGTGCTTGAGCAGCCGATATGATATCTAGTGTTAAAAGATGCTGCGCGGGTTGTGGGTTGGATTTGTTTTTAGATGGAGCGATGGGACGTCTTTGGACCCAGTTTCAAATAAATGTGAAGATTTGGGTGTGTTTGGCAACTCTTCGTAATGGAACTAGGTTCAAACCTGGTCTCATTTTGAGAAGAAAACATGTTCGGGTAAAATTAGGTCAAGATTGACCCGGTTTTTCTAAGGTCAAATTTGATCTTTAAGCGCGTTTTGTTTTGAACTGTCCTCTCTTTGATCCAAAATAAAATCAGTTTTGTTTAAAACAAGCTCATGATTAGTCCTGACTCAATTTTAGAGTGGTCGCCAAACACACCCTTGTAGTTCTGATTGAGAAACATGAAGGTTTGAGGTCACATGTAGACTTAACAAAGATTGGAGGGTCTAATCCGACAAAAACACACAGCATTTTTTAAAAATAGAGAGCGAACTTTAATTTTTCAATTAAAATATGCTTACATGTCAGAAAAGGCTACATTCTAAATGGGGCTCAAATGTCAAGAAAGTGTTTTCAGATCCAGGATTAAAAAACCGTAGAAAGAAAGAAAAAGAACTTTGTGGACCCACACCGAACCCAATGCCAAAACCCTGCTGCACTTCTGTCACGTCTTTCGAGCCTTTATTTTATTTCAACAAAAGTCAAGACTCGTCCACTTATATTTCTACACGTCCAACTTCGAGACTAATTCATGGGCCCGCATATATGCGATCAGCTACTTATTATATTTATATATATTCACTTCTTAATCACATTCATGAACATACGATATTAAAATTTTTAATTTCTTGAATTCGTGACATATTTAAAAAGTTGAAATTAGATCTCTAAACCATTGAAAATGTTTTAACGTGTCGATGCCTATTGAGCAAAGTCAATAACTTAACCGAATATGCATGTCGGATGTCCGGATGTAGACCCGTTACTTTAGTTTTATGCGTTGTGTGTATCTTTGTCTTCATCATATAAAAAATTAAAGTTGGAATCGTATAGGTATCCATGTTCATTAGAATATGGATATATAATATATACCTATCTCCATCTTATTGGATACGCACCCATATTCTTTTGGCTGAATTGCAGTTAAATATGCTCTTGCTTCCCAAAAAAACACTTACATACCACAAGTTATAAAATGAAACAAATATATACCATCGAGTCATTCGCCGTGTGAATTTGTTAATCGGCATTATATTTTAACTAAAAGGACGAGATTAGCCCTTTTTTATCATTTACCTCAAAATTCTCAAATTCTCTTCCACAAATCTATGATGCCCTGATTTTACAGATTTGAGAGGGATTGTAGTTGGGGGTTGTGGAGAAATTACTAGAGTAACCGATTGGCGATATTGGCCACAATGGAGAACTATTCTAGCCATTTCTAATGAAGAAATTGGCTGACAAAAATATAGCATCGTCTCTTGTCTTCGCCCTAATGTAGCTTGATGAACTTTTTGATGCTTTGAGTGAGGAGGACTTCATGTGGCCTCCTTTTATTTTAAAAAAAATTAAATTGCAAAGCTTGAGAATTAAAAAAGAAGGGTCTGTGTAGCTGTAATTAATAGAATAAATGAGGATAGATGACATTTGATCTTGTCACATAATCAGCACGTGAGAATGTTCTCACTGTTGATTAATAGAAAGTAGCAAACTGCATGCTTTTAACAACTCCAAATATATATTTGCTCCATTTTGTAACTTGGGATGTATAAACATTTTTTTTTTTGTTTTGGAAAACAATGGGGTATTTAGGTGCAATTTAGCCTTTTTTTTTTATTTTATTACTTGTAACTTTGTATTTTATCTCAAACTTTAAACTTTCTATTAAAATATGCTTTACGCAACATCCCATTATAGATGTGACTCAAAATCAAAACAGTTCACGGAAAGTAGCCCCCCCAAAAACACCAACCCATCAATAAGAAAAGCAAACCGCTCTTGTGCTGTTTCCACGTCATCATGCGCCACCACAATGTACGTGGCTTTCGTCGCCTTTTCCCATATTAGACCCTTGAAATTTTATAATTTTAAGGCTAAATTGCATTTTAAATACCTTATAGTTTCATGGCTTCGTACTTATAAAAATATTTTTTTATACTTAAATATGCTATCGTTTTAAAAAGTAGCATGTTACTATTTGTTATTAGCTAAATGTTGCAATTCACACATATATTAATCAATTTCCATTATGTGCAACTCACATGACAATTTTAAGGATAATATTCTAATATTTAACCATAATATTCCAACATAAACGTACTACTTTTAAAAACTATAAGGTATTTAAATATATAAAAAAGTATATATAAGTGAAAAGCCATCTAAACTATAAGGTCTTTAATAACCTAATTTTATATTAGCTCCTCAAATTGTTTAAATTGCTTTTATTCCCCTAAAATATTGCAAAATGTTTCAAATTAGTCACTCCATTGTAAATAAGTCCCATGTGCTAATTATGACTGGGGGTGATGACTACATAGTTCACCCTCATCAAATGAGTTAAAGAGAAGTGGCTGACCAATCTAGAGAAGAAAAAATGTAGAAAAGTTGAATTATAATCCACCAGACTGTTTTATTTAAATATAAAAAATAAATATAGATTTTACAAAAGTTGATTGTACAAATGGAGTTCATATCAAAAAAAGATAACTTAAAAGGAATATTCCCTAAATCAAACACGAGCAAGCAAGACTCTGATCAATTTAAAACAAATTCTAAGATTTGGGGACCAAAAGTAATTTCAATTTATTTGAGGAGTTAATTTAAAAATATCAAAAGTATAAGGCCAAATATCTCAGAAACCCAACAAAAAAATCTATAAAATCTCCGATTCTCTCGATATTCTCACTCCTCTTCCTCCTTACTTATACTCCCTCCGCTATCCCCAAACACCCCAAAAAAAAAAAAAAAAAAAAGAAAGAAAAAAAAAAAGGGCTCGGATGTCGATGGAGCCGATCAAGACGGCGGCCGGAGACGCCGTCTTAACGTTCATGTGGATGTTCTGCGCCGCCACTCTGGCTCCGGTAACGGCAGTCATCTCCGAGCATTTCAAGATCCAGAGCGTTCCAGTAGTCCTGGGGATCACCGTCCTCTTAGTCGCTGCCCTGATCTCGATCTTTGAACCGATCTCTGCTGCGATGGGAAACGCGAGCTTTAATGCTGTAAACAACGCCGCTTTCTACGCTGCTGGAGTCGGTGGCGATACTTTGTTCACCATGGCGATAAGATTCCCTGCTCAGGTATCGATGGTTTGCTGAATTTGGGTTTGGGGGTGGGGTTTTCTTTGTGTTAAAGTTCGGATTTTTGTGGGTTTGGAGTAAAGATATTGTTGGACTGTGAAATTTTGCTGAAATTGTGGAGTTGTTTGGGACTGAAACTATAAAAGAATGACCTGGGTTGCCAAATTCTGATGTGCTTGCGCCTGTTTGAAAACCCAGTTGAAGATATGAAGAAAGGAAAATTTCTCTATTGGGTTCGTGTCATCTATTGAGGGAAACGAACTGAAGCTAGGCCATCTATATCCTCGTGGAATTTTAAAATGAGCGAGCTGTTAGTATGTTAGGGTGCTGCCATGACCTAATGGGCCATTAATAGCGGTGCAAATAAGAATCCGCAATGGATACAGATATGGTTGCAGATATGGTTTTTGTGTGTGTGCGTGTGTGTGTAGACACACACACACGAACGATAGGAATTGGTTATGGATACGGAAAAGTAATGAAGGATCGGTATCCAAGAATCCGATCGTATGGTTTGCAATTGTGTTCGTTCTTAGATTGATGGGTTTGAGGTTAATTTTGACTTCGCCTAGCCCGCGTGGGCCTAAGCGGTATCTAGGGTGCTCGCTTAAGTCTTGAGAGCGCTTAGGGGAGCATGGGCCGCTTATGCGGACTAGGTTTTGGTCGTGATTTCCTCCACCCATGTCCTTCAGCCTTCTCTGGCCTCCACCGACTACAAGCACCACCTCTACCTCCACCACTTACAAAAAAAGAAACCTGCCTAGGCCTCGCCTACTAGTTGACATTGACTTATTGTGTTGGTGTTTGACAGTATTTATTATGTAGTGTATTATGCATAGTCGATTATGAATCTATGACTGCTATTTATTTCTTAGCAATTTTCTGTGAATTTAATGTGTATTATCGATTATTGTAACTAAAAATAAAAAATAGGAAAATTTCCTAGGGCCTATGTGCCTAGGTGGGGATGCATTTATTATCAATTATTGTAATTAAGAAATAAAAAATAAAAAATATAAAACCACCTAGGCGCCTAGGCCTTAGCTCGGATTCGGCGCCTAGTCCACGTAGTGCTTTCTATGACCTTGAATTTTGATGATCAAGGGATATAATCTTAGCTTTTAGGATATAGCAAACATATTAGTAAAATTCTCTTGTATCATATGAGCTATAATTTTAAAATATTATCTGGTTATCATATCCGTTTTATATCCTCATGTATATCTGTATCTGTAGCTGATTTTAGCAGATATGAATACGAGTTTCGCTTATCGAGGCATATCCATATCCGTGATTGATAAACGGATATGCATATGGTAAGTATCGGCATATCGCATACGAGCCATATATGAACCGTTTGCACCCCCAGCCATCATGCATGATTACATGGCATGATGACAGTCTTGGAAGCAAAAGAAGTGGAAATATGTGGAAGAAGTGCATATAAGCCGCTATGTTCAAATCCAAACTTCTTATTTTTGCCAAAATTCATATTCAGAGTCTGACTCAGCAATGGTCCAAGACCTCCAAAATTGGCCATAACCAGAATTGTAAAGGGACAGAAGCCAAACTAGAGACTAAAAGTTGACAGTTGCTGAGCCTTCATTATGTTAAGATTTTCAATATCAAGATTCAAGAGTATGAAGAGTGTTTTGTCAATGAGAATTCAAAAGTTATGAGCCAAGAACCATATACGACGTTGAAAAGTTAGATTGTGGGATTTGCAAGATATTTTATGTGAGCTAGAATGCTTCAGTTTCCCATGTTTTTAGAAATCAATTGCCATTCTGTGAACCCATACAAACACAATTCGGTAAAATCTGATAATATGTCGTTGAAATGAGTTAGATTTGTAAAAGATTATTGTTTACTTGTGCGCAAGGTATATTACTTATTCTAGTCTAATGTTTATGATTAGGCTGTTGGAGCAGTGGGTGGTGTACTAGCGATCAAAGAGGTGATGCCTCCTCAATACAAGAGCTTGCTTGGAGGGCCTTCGCTGAAGGCGGATTTGCATATTGGGGCAATGGCTGAAGGAATTTTAACCTTCATTATTACTTTTGCTGTGCTTTGGATAATTATCAAGGGTCCAAGTAATGCCATCCTTAGGAATTTGATGATCGCCACAGCGACTGTTGCAATAATTTTTTCTGGCGGCGCATATACAGGGCCATCTATGAATCCAATCAATGTAAGCTGCCTCTTTACTGTTAGTCTTTTAACAGAAAGCTGTAAGTTCTTCTGTCATCTTTACGTTTGATGTTCTTCTGTCATCTTTTTTCTTGGTAACTCATTACTGTTAGTCTTTTAACAGAAAGCTGTAAGTTCTGTTTTATTCTTCTATTTATCTGAATTTGACAATGGACGCATCATTTAAAACGGAAAATGATTAATGGAGACTTGATTGTCTGTCAGTGGTACCTAGATCTATGTGTTTATTTGATAAAGTTATGTTGCCTCTCCTGTGGAGTAACCTTCTGCCACATGTGAACATGTTAAATGAGTGCTTGCACTTCCTAGTTTATTCTTTCTGAAATAAGTTTTTATGCTTTGCTTACAATGACATTTGTACCTAAAATTAAAAGCACGCATTTAGTTCTGACATTTGATATGGGTAGAAAGCATGTATATTTGCAATAGTAGTCTAGTGTTTTCTTTTCAAATAAGTCAATCTCATGTTTGATATAGGTCTAAGTATTCAGGTGACTGGTTGCCTTTAACAGCATTTTACTGCATGGTCTTGGTCCAAGTAATCAATCATGTGTTTTCCTTTTCTCCACACATGTATTCTTTTTGCTTGCTCAATATTCTTCCTTTAAAGCTTTATTTAAGGGATAATTTTTCACTAAACGCCCTGAACTTGTAACTAAAATCGTAGAACCTCCTCTAATTTAGTAAATTAATGCTAAACGAAGTTATCTATTTTTTTTTCCTTAACACATCCTTCCCCTAATCATCAAGTGATCTCACGTGAAAAGTATATTGTATTTTGTTTATGACTCATACTAATACTAATTAGACACAAGTAATCTCATCAACTGATCTCAATTTTCCCTTCAACATTTTGCTTACAACTCATAATAATTCCCTTTTATTAGCAGTAGAGAATGTAAAGCAAAATCATGCTTTAACATGACATATTTATTATAATGTGTGAGACCATTATATTTATATCCTTTAATTCTTTCTCCAAATAAAAGATTTTCTCCATAGCCTTCTGTCAGGATTTTTCTTTTGTTTTGTTTGTTTTTTTTTTTTTTGGGGGGGGGAGGGGGGGGATCCTTCCCCC
>JBAKGM010000002.1:5428769-5442322 GCA_037177215.1 Asparagus racemosus
TTATTCAAAATATGATGCTTTAATTTTTCCACATCTCCTCTACTATATAAATATAAGCTAAGTATCTGGCCTCATATCGTATGATGAATATTATTTATATGGAATCATACACTATTTTTTATGGATAACAAATGTTTCAAATCTTTTATAGGCTTAGCTGAACTTAAATACCTTGTAGTTTACCAAAATTATACTTATATATCTCCACTTGTATCTTGATGCATTTAAATATCCTAATGTTTTATAGAATTTTATGTTTGTACTATCTGTCCGGCCTGTTAACTAAATATAAAAATGCTCTTTGTAATTTTCCTTTATGAGTGTCATGGTATAATTTTAAGATAATTCCATGTTTTCTACTCTTTCCATAAATACTTTATTAACATGCAATTATCTATTAATATGTTATCATACATTACTAATAATTAATATAATGTAGAGTTTTACAATAACGTTGGAAGTTTTAGGGGCTAAATTATACAAACTTGAAGTGATATATAATATAATTAATTAACAATGATAATTAATTTAGTTTAGTTAGTATTAGAATGTGATATAAAAAAGAATAGGGGTAGAATAGTCATTGGAAAGTTTTTCCACAACTCCCTCTTTTAAAGAGAGTATGATCTTTCTCACTATGTGAAGTTTAAGAGTCATTATATTTTATATGTAACAATTAAAATGATTTGGGGGGGGGGGGGTGGGGGGGTGGATAAGTAATGATTTTGGAATTTTTTCTACTAAATAATCCATTATTCTCATGTGCAAATATAGTAATTAGTTCATTGTGGCCTAATCCGAACTTAATTATGAATTTATGATGAAAGAGGTATGGACCAAGAACTGGTATGCCTGTATTATTTCTCAACCTACTCAACATAAAGTTTCCTTGCAAATAAAGACATAGTGGTGTCGCTATCTTTTACTGTCACATTTATTGTCTTCCTAATGTTTGTTTTGATTAAAACGCCAAATTAGTAAACTTAAGAGTCTCTACAAACTTATTTGGACTAAAAATATACCTCCAAAGTCCAAATGTCAAAATATATTCCATTACTATACGCAAAATGCCACCAAGACGTAGCGTACAAGCAATTAAGCAAAACACACAACTAAAATTATAAATTGGATTCCATCAATAATTGTACTCCCATGCTCATATATTCTGAAACTATGAAATTGTTCAGAGCCTTGCCAGTTCATAATTTTATAGCATGTCATTTTAACGGATTTATTGTTGAATAGCTATAAGAGTAGATTTCATCTCTCATGGAAAAAATAACTTTTTGCACGCATCAATACTCTGAGCTAAACACTGGGTATTTAAATTTTGCAAGTGAAAATAACTACGCATGAAAAAGAAAAAAGACACGTGTGGTCATTTTAAATTCCAAGTTGTATTAATAAGGTCATATGAGAATGGTTAATGAAGTTTCTTACCTATAAATTCATTTTGCATGTGATAGCAATCGCTCAACTACTTTAGATAAGGTTGATTATAGCTGCATGTTCCTTTAGCGTTTAATTCGAGTTAAGAGAATGTATTATTTGATAAGGACAATGTGCAACTGAATACAGAAAATATGATCAACTGAATAATATGAGTCTTTGAAGTGACTGTTGGGGGAGTTCAATATTGTCACATAAATTAAATTTGCTGTTATCCTCCTGGAATAAGGTGGGTCAGAAAATTAGCACCTTAATTTAATGAAAGTCTCAATTAAGAAATAGACTTATTATTAATAATCTCTACAATCTATTACAAGTTATTGTAAAAAACAAGAATGACTTGAAAGATAGGAGAATTGTTGTTGCATCCAAATTCACGAATATTTTGAAAATACATGATGTTATAACTTAAATATAAATACATGCACCATTCCAACTATTCTTAACCAAAATAGGCTAAGCAATAGAAAGCCACCTAATTTTTGGGAGATTATCAGATTGCCCCTTATAACTTTCAAAATATCATTAAAAACCTCTAAGTTTCGGGGCAATCAGAAAACCCCTTTTAACTTTAAAGATTTTATCATAAAATCCCCTTACAGTGTTAATCGAAATTTTTTGCATTAGTGGGTAAAATTCTGCAGGGAATATTTTGGTTAGTGAAAGTTGTGGATCATGCTTTTAGAGGGATTTTCTGAAAAACAATCTTAAAGTTAGAGGGGTTTTTTTGATAACCTTCAGAACGTAAGGGTTCTTTCTAATATTTTGAAAGTTATAGGATTTTATCTGATAAACGTTCAAAGTTATAGGGTGTTATCTCATAATCATTCATAGTTAAGGGAGTTTTTGTGATATCTGGCCACCAAATAATCCTAAACATAAATTGCAAAAGTATACTATTACCATTTGATGATTTTGAAAAATTAGGGGGAAAAAAGAAAATAGCAAATAATATCATAACTAGAAATATTAGCTGGATAAAACCTGAAAAACAAGTAGGAAGTTTATCTAACTCATTATCCCGATTGATTTAATTTTATCTATTATAGATTTTTTTTAAATAACCCATTTTATCTAGCCACTGTTATGAGGGGTGTTTTGGTCATTTAGCACATGGGATTGTGGCAAAAGACATCCAAAATTCAACCAACAAAAAACAAAAATCTATATAAGAACCAAGATGCGGGTCCCACTTTCTGCGGGTCCCAGAAACCCCACCGAGCTCTTGATTGCGCCCACTAACTTGACCTCGTCTCCTTTAGTTTGACTGAACAACACCAAAAACAATTAATTAAAAAGTAGGGTTATTTACTTCTTTTTCCCTTACATCATGAGTATTTGCAGCAGACCCATCAAATCTTTGTATTTGCGAATCCCTCAAATCATAAACTTTGTGAAAAAAATATCCCAAAAATTGACAACTCATCAACTTGGTGCTAAAATTTTGACTCCTTTATTGCTAAATTTTATATTGTGATTATAAGTTGATGATTTGAGGGGTAGTTTTGTAAATATTGAGATTTCAAGAGTATTTTACAAATACCTATGAGTTAAGGGTATATAGGCAAATAACCCTAAAAAAATAATGGAAGCTAAAACAGACATCTTTGAAAATTCCAAAAAATTAATTAATTCCTGCTCTTCCTATTTTGAGACTTTTCTCTTGTGATTCTTCTCCCAACCCCTTAAACCATTCAAAAAACCAAAAATTTCTCTTAAAAGAGCAGCCTGTTTCTTCATCTGGGCCCTCTTTTCTCAGCTTCTTCTGTCATTTTCATTGGACCACTTTCTGCTTATTTTTCTCGTTTGATGGGTTTTTGATCATGGTGAGAGTTTTTTCTATTTCTAATTTTAGTGTCATTTAGTGGGTATTTTCTCCTTTGCTTGATTGCCCTTTTTCTGGGTTCTGTTTGTGATTCAGGTTTTTGTTGGAAATTTAAGGAAAATGAAGCTACCCAGTTCCTGTGTAAGTGATTTTTTCTCTTAATTTCTTTTGTGGAGGTTTTATTAGCTAAATGTTTGAATTTTTTCAGTATTTTGGAAAGGTTTTCACAGTTTGGGGACTTAGAGTATTTTTGAGATGGCTCGGTTGTGGATTAGCGGGAAAGTTAGCGGACCAATTCTAAATGATTTAAATTATGAATAATTAGTCATACAGAAGAAGTTGGAATCATGTGCGATCCCTTTCCTGGGTTTTTGTTAATTTGTCAGAATTTTATTCAAATTCATGCTGTAAGTTATCATCACTTTTTTAGAAGTCATGATAATTTTTGTTCTGCATGGATATTTGAACCCATTTTTTCTCTTTAATTTTGTTGATGGAAATATTTTGATGATCAATTTTGTGTGAAATTGTTTTCTTTTTTCTTTTTCGCACGAAAAAGGCGTTTACCTTTTCATCAATTTGAATATGTTGGTAATAATTTGTTTCATTCGTGATGATGGAATGGTCACTTGGTAAGTGGTGAAAATCTTATTCCGGCAGTGATGCTTTTTCTATTGATTATTTGCTTTTAATTTATCACAGAATTACATTGAAGAATTTAAACAATAACAGAACTACCTCGGACTTGTTTGTACAAAACTATGATATGCATGGAATATGATAGATGAGAAAATATTTATTTTTTTCTTCAATACTATTGAATTATCAAAATATATTACTATATGACCAGGTTACTGACTAGGAAATTATCAAAGTTCAGGCTAGTTTCATGATTCTCATGTTTAATTACCTTTTTTTATCACTATTTTGTATTGTTTACTCACGTAGTTCGGATTTCTCTTAACAGGGTACTCTGCTTACTGACCTACCAAGGAGGAAACTTTACGTTTGCAAGTTGTTGCCTGCAGCTGCTTTCCTCTGTGTACTCTTTTTCATTGGGAGTTCTTTTGTAACTTTTGATTATAGAAAGGTATGCCAATATTATTTATTTTGAGTGGAGTACATGGGGTTAATGATAATTTTACCTTTTCTGTAACTCTGAATTTAAAAATTATTTCACTGTTCCATGATTCCATCATAAGGAAGGGTATAGTTGTTAAATCTGTTTGTAATTTTCTTATGCCTTTGTTGCGCTACTAATTATTTTTGCTCCCAAAGTTCAACTCTGAATCTAATATGATTTTAGTATTCGATCATAACGGAGGTGTGTAGTTTCTTATATTTATTTGTAATTCTCGCATGCTGTTCTGATTTTTTGTTATTTGGTTAGAATTATTTGCCTCTGGTTTCTGAAATCTTTCTTCTCTTGGATGAGTTCTTGATAACCCCCTTTTATTTTTATTTTTATTTTTACTTTTATATAATTAAAGCATCTTTTACAATTACATATAAACAACTTATCATCTTTATGTGTGCAGAAAGTATCAAAATGGGAGCCAACAATGGCGATACTACAGAATATAAAACACAGTTTATGCGAGGTTCTCTCTTGACTAACACAACATGCTCTTGTCAATTTTGGAACTTTATTTCCCTCAAAAAGATTTGGAAGTTCATTTTGTCTTATATTTATACTAAAACGTATCTAGATATTGATGGTATTTATTCAAATTTCTTTTAGATTCAAGGGAAGCCTTCAGGGAGTGAACCATTGCCTAAAGGAATAATTAGCAGAACATCAAACTTGGAGATGCAGCCCCTATGGGGCTCTCTGCCTTCACCAAAACAAAAGGTTTGAATAAATTGCAATTGTTTTTCATATTAAGCATCTTCTTAGAAGAAAGTATTGGGTGATATTGGATAACCTAAATTACCTACACTATTCAATGCCTTATTCCAAGACAATTCATTAACACCGAAAGTTTTGAGTGATATTAGGGGGATTTTTCAACCCGAACTGAAATTTTATTACACCAAACTGAAGCACTGAATGGAAGTTTTGAAAAGTCTGATGTATATTTGGATTAGTTTGGGGTTTATTTTCTGTATGTTTTATTCCATTGCCTATAAACAACTAATTTGAGAAGTGTAAGAGTTAACGTTTGTTGATATTCATTATTAGCTCAAAACCCGTCAATTTAAATTTTTGTTACTGGTTAATGGTTATCTGTCACACAGGAGTTTACATAACTTAATATGTAGCACTTCAAATACTGATTACTAATGGTCAATGGTGCAATTTATATCTCATGATTTTTTTATATTTGACATTTATGCTGTGATATGTTTAAATTAGGGTCATAAAAGTCCATCAAAGAGCTTATTGGCCATTGCAGTTGGAGTAAAGCAAAAGGAAGTCGTTAATCAAATAGTGAAGAAGGTGCAAACAAACTAATCAGTTTATATTTTCACCTATCAATATTTCAAGCTGCATTTAAATTTTAACACAATCAACAATATTGCAGTTCTTTTCCAGTGATTTCATCGTGATGCTATTCCACTATGATGGTATTGTGAATAAATGGAGGGACTTATCATGGAGTGATAAAGCCTTGCATATCTCCGCAATGAACCAAACAAAATGGTAGTATCAATTATGCACTCACTTGTCAGAAGTGAAAGCAAACTAATATTTGTTAAATGCTATAGGTGGTTTGCAAAGCGTTTTCTACATCCAGATATAGTTGCAGAGTATGATTATATTTTCCTTTGGGATGAGGATCTCAATGTGGAACATTTCAATCCAAGCCGGTATGCAAATTTCTTGAGTTGTGGTTTATTGTTGGGATAGTAGAACCTTAAAGATGGATTTAGGTCTCATATTATTGACTGAAATGTGTAATCCAATTTAGATTGGATATTTTTTTGAAAAAGAACATTTTTAAAAAATAATTAGCAAAATCAACCCTTTTGCTAAATAATTAGCAAAATCGACATCTTTTTTATCACGTCATCAAGGGTGCCTAAAAAGAGGTCGTTTTTGCAAAATATCATCTTTAAAATACACGGGACTAGTAGTCCCGTGTAATTAGTAATTGCTAATTACGAGTTAAATTAAGGCCAGAATATACACGGGCCTACTAGTCACAGTAGTCCTGTGTATTCTGTAGACCACCCAGAAAATACACGAGACTAGTAGTCCGGTGAGTTTTTTGAACATGCACAAAACATGCACACGTGTTTATAGCTTATCTCCTGTACATATATCTCCTGTGCATAAAAATTTCAAATTCACCTCATGTATATATCCAAACATTATAATATCCATAAACATATAATTTCCATAAAATCATGTATACAACTTAATACACTTCTAATCAATCCAAAACATTGCAACAACACGCAATAGATAAGCATATCGCGACAACACATATTATCTCTATGCACCAAAACATCGCAACAAAACCAAATATGTCAAGTGTATTGATTTACAAATAACCTATATCGATAATTTATATAGAGTCAATGCAGAAACTCCATAAATCGATCGCATACAACCTAGATGTCTGTCATTTCCCTTTTGTCTGCCTCTTCTTAGCTGCTCAAATCGTAGTCTTCTTCTATGGACTTGAGCTTGCATGACAAGCTTGTTGTCCAGTTGCATGTTGGTAGTGATGGTCTAGCTTCATCGTCGTTCCTACAAGATTCTTCTTGTCTCCGTCAATTTAGTCGGCGTGCGTATAAGAGATTCACCTCCACCATCACCTTTCAACTATTATGAAGATCCTCATTAGTTCGATTCAAAGCTCTACGAACCCTCCATACTATCTGCTGATACAGAGATACATGTACTCCTGGATCTGTTCTTGCAGCAGAAAGTGCTGGACCTTAATTGCAATGGTCTCAATATCATCAACAGCATCTATCTGCAATTAAGTCAAAGAGTTACATATATAAGCAATTTGTAGCAATAAGAAACAAGTGGCTTGATAGTAAATAACTTACAAGTTCTTTCTCATCTAAACCCCTGGTCATGTATCTCCATTATGAGATACGTTGTTAGTGTTCATCAAGTAGAGCTGTGGTCTAATTTATTATCCATCTGCTAGTACTCCTTTAATACCACTTGATGTAATCTGATTCTTAAAGAGGATTAATTTGTTCCACGATGCTCAAATGCCAATCATCCCATTTGTATATATACTGCTGATACGTATTTTTTAATGAACTTGATTGAGATTTGCTTTTCAGAGAATTATTTCATGTCATTCAATTCTTGATCGTTGATGATCTCTATAGCAATTATTCTATTCTTGTTTATCAGATAGTTGCAAAATACCTTAGTTGCATTTCTCCATGATTAATTCTAGTAACTCAGTGTATTTTCCTTCATCATTCCATAGAAATTGCATGATATAGATAACATGAACATTTTTCTAGACTCTCCCTCGTATATGGGCATACAATTCAATCTAACACTTAGTCTTCAATGTTAGTCTTCATTGAAGAAGCAAATAATGGGTATTTCGTTCGCCATCGAAACTAACAAACCCTATATCAAATTTACTTTATCAAATTCTAGGTGAACCCTAATTGAAAATTTCCAATGCAATAATATGATCCATTAAAATCATATTATGCAACTCTAAAATCCTAATTATAACCATTTTCTAAATCCTAATTATAAAAAATCACATTATTCATCAAAATTCAAATAATATTTTTTTCTAAAATCACTGCAAATTTCATATTACAATTGAAATTAAAATTTTCTATAAAAAGATAAAAATTTCACCTTGAGAACGAGAGTCGCCGTTGGAACAAAGGAGTTGAAGAGATCGGCGTTGGATGGGGTTGGTCAGAGTTGTTCGAAGGTTGTCGAAGAGAGAATCACAAGAGAGGGAGAGAGTTTTGGGCAAGGGGCAAGGAGGGACGGGTGACTTTATGGTGAAATAGATGGGGCGAGGGGCGATGAGGGAGGGGCGAGGAGGTTGGGGCGAGGGCTGAGGGGGAGGGGCGAGCAGAAAGCCGCGAGGAGGGAGGGGTGAGATCAAGTTTGGGACGGGAGAGAGATTCAATGGGCGCGAATTGGGGTCGAGAAACTGAGAGTTGGGGCTGTGGTGAAATTAGGGCACAGAGTTTATATAGACCAACATATACACGTGACTAGTAGTCCTGTGTATTTCGTTTGCGAAAAACCAAGATCTATCTGTTTTATACACGGGACTGATAGTCTCGTGTATTTCGTTGGATGAGGTTGAACATATCTGTTATTTGCACAAGACTAATAGCCCTGTTAGTACTAAAAGAATTAGATTCAGTGGTAATTATTGACCACTAATTACACGGGACTACTAGTCCCGTGCATTTTAAAGTCGATATTTTGGAAAACCGACCTCTTTTTGGCCAGCCTTGATGACGTGGCCAAAATGAGGTCGATTTTGCAAAATGGTCGTTTTTGCTAATTAGTTTTCAAAAATGGTCTTTTTCAAATAATTCTCCATTAAGGTTTAAGCTAAGCAATGTATAAAATTTCTTGGGTTGTTTCCTTTTACTAGGATCTTATGTGCCAAAATTTTCTGTTCACACATCTTTAAACTGTATGTCTTCCCTTTTGTTTTCTTTACTCTACATTTATTTGGTGTTTCCAGTTTATATTGGTATTTGCAGTTTTTAATGAAGTGGTGTTTGTTTCCTTGTAAAATGTAGTTTAACTATGGTCATTTCATTGTTAAATGGGGCATATTTAATTACCGCAGTTATTTATCAATTGTTCGAAGAGAAGGTCTAGATATATCCCAACCTGGATTGGACACTTCCAAATCAAATGTTCATCATCGAATTACTGCACGGAGAAGAAAAGGAGATGTACACAGGTTGGTTTATCTTTATTTGTTTCGGCTTTTAACTAAACTTTATGCTTGAGTAGTTTATTTTTGTTCTCTCTTGTATCCTATCTTTAGCATGGCTTGTTCTAATGGTAAGAGTTTTCTTTGTTGAATCAATAGGAGAATTTATAAGTTAAGTGGTGGTGGGAGGTGTTTTGAGAATAGTACCGGTCCTCCTTGCACTGGGTAAACTTTCTTTTTTTTTTTACTTCAAGTTTTGTGCTTATTCCATGTCTAACTTTATGATTTGAAAGGGCTAATCTCGCCTCGTTCCGAAGAAAAACCTAATTCTGCTTATTCTACTATATAGTTCTAGGCTTCTAGCATATTAGATTTAGAGGGACTAATTTCTCTGATAGTATGGATCATTGGTGGCCGTTATAATTGGTGATTGGCATATTTTATCTAGAACTTCATGTCATTAAAAATGTTTTGGATATAAATCATGCATCAATGACCACTTTTGTGGCACTATCATTAAAATCATCATAAAGTATGTAGCAAGTGTTTTAGGTTCGACTTAAGCATATACAAGCTTGCAGTTGGTAGTTTTCTAGATGGATTTCTTATCCTGAAGGTCTCCTGTTGACCAATTCCCCATTGCTCTTTGAGTTTATATCATAACCTTTTTGCTTGGTAATTGCTGAAGCATATTTTACTATCTAGAAGAGACATTTTAATATTACCTTTTTTTTCTGGTTGTGCAGATGGGTGGAAATGATGGCTCCCGTGTTTTCGAGAGCTGCTTGGCGTTGTGCCTGGCATATGATCCAGGTGTGTCTATTTTCGTGCTAATTTTATTCCTGTTGCCTGTCATATTTGCCTTAGCTGCAGATTATTGTCAAAAGTCTTTTTGATTAATGGCAAGGAATTTAACCATTTTTCGTGAAAGTGCTTGCGCAGGGTTAAAATTATGGTTTTTTCCTGCTCCGTTTAGTGCACTGGCAAAAGTAAAATATGTTCCGAAAGCATAAATTTCACAAACCCCAAGATGTTTGGCCATTTTGAGGTAACCCCCCAAAAAGTTTAGAAATGTCACTTAACCCCCAAAACTTTTTTGCATTTTTCTGAATCTATTTTCAAGTAACCCCCAATTATTTCAGGGTTATCTAAAAAGGTTTTGGGGGTTAAGTGACCTTTCCAAACTTTTTGGGTGGTTTTCTCAAATGGCCCTAACTTGTTGGAGGTTTTGTGAAATTTATCCTTGCCTAAAAACTAAAAAATAGGAATTAAAAATCTCCTCCCTCCCTGTCAAGGACACTATGATCATGTATGATGATCATTTTGTAGAATGACTTGATCCATGCATGGGGCCTAGACATGAAGCTTGGTTACTGTGTTCAGGTAATTTTTCGTTATCCTAATATCAATATTTCAACAGATTAATGTTATATTTGACATCTAAAGTCATATTTCATAGGGCGACAGGAGCAAAGAGGTTGGTGTAGTGGACAGTGAATATATCGGACATTTGGGACTGGCAACTCTCGGTGGTCTAAATGAAAACAAGGTGAGCTATTTATATGGATGAGAAGTATGCAATACAATATAACCAATACTCGGAGACACAACTGTATTTTCTAATTTGTGGAATTAAAGTATGATTCTTTATTACTTATTAGCATCATTTTCTTTTATATACAGAAGAGCACAGAAACATCCGGTGACTTTTCTCAATCTAAGGCATCTAGAGCACGTAAGGTAAGATTTCTCATGCCTTGGACCAATTTTGTTTCAGGTGAATAGTCACTTAAGCACTTGTATTTGATTGACTTCACAGGTTTCTTCTGGTTCACCCCCGGACAAAGATAGACTAGCGGTAAGTATCAAATTCTTACTGTTTCATATTTACAGGGAGTTTCATAGTAAGAGTTCTCTCTTTAACAGCATCAAATGTGCAGTTACAATGGATTTGGTTCTGAATTTTCATTTTCTGTTGGTTCTTTAACACCAAGTAAATAAGTCATTCAACACTTCCAATCTCTTTTACATTACTTAGGGAATACAGAATAAAGGATATCCTACAAACTGACACTAGACTGATAAAGGAAAGCATGTAGGTTCTTGCTCAGTTATTCTGTGTTTCGCTTATGCTCAATGTAGGTGAGGAAACGGTCTTATGTCGAACTGGAGATCTTCAAAGAAAGATGGCAGAGAGCAGTGGCGGATGACAAGTGCTGGACAGATCCTTACCCGGTACCCGAGAAGGAAGCAGATAGTACATAATTCTTCTTTCAGCAGTTTTTCAACAGCCTTGTATGCAGCATCCTCTATAAGGCAGAACTTTACGAGGAACGCAAGTTACGACGAAGAATACAGGGATTGAGCACTAGAAGGCCTTTTTTTTAAAAATTGGGATAAAGTTTATAGTTCTTTACAAAGCTGATGTTGTTTGAAGGTTGTACATGCTCTACATTCATATGTATATATTATGACTGTAATTATGTTAAGACATTCTTTTCAATAAAGGGGATTTAAAGGTGTACGTGCATGTAGGAAACATCAAACAAAAAAATGTATGTAGGAAACATTATGTTTTTTTTATCTGTGGTACCTTCAAATTTCCAACTTTATATTGAGTTATATGGTTACATAAATTTGAGGGCATGTTTCGTAAGGATTTGTTTCTAGTTTCTTCTTTCTGATACAATGTCCTTGTATCAATGCAGTGCCAACTGTGCTATGCTCTGTCGATGCATGCATCTCTTTCATCCATGTGTTTTTCCTATTACTTCTTAAAATCATGGTAATCATTGTGATGGTTTGAATTAGAGTTTTTTTGTTTTTCAATCACAAAAACATAATATTGCCATGGACACGAGAGGCGTGTACGCTAATAGTATGGAAGATTTTGTGATAAAAATACACTCGGCTATATATCTACAAATAACACTAAATAAAACATTTTCTTAAGAAAAAGGAAAGTGAATAATCTTGTTAAGAGGCTCAAAGAGATGTTCTCTCATTAGCAAAAATCCTACCTCTGCCAAATACACCAAGCAGTAGCAAAATATATTAAAATAAATTAATCATTGAGAAAGTATCTAGAGGATTAACAGCAATTATTACTGCAATCTTCTGCTTACATTTTTTTCATCATAAAGAAAATGCATGAAAATCAGTGAATCATATCACTCACATTGACCAGCTCCCTAATCAACACTACTAACAAAAACAGAAAGTGAATCCACCCTTACCAATGAAGCTTCTACCACTTGCAATCAAGCAACATAATCTCATCAATCAAACGAAGAAACTCAGGTGCACGTCAAAAGTATATATGAATATATAAAAACTTGCTTCCAAGTTCAGTAACTTACATTTTTCTCTTCTTTTTCTACATTTCATCATTGCGTATAAATATTTGCTGATAATGCAGCAAAGAAAATTTGTGGCTCCCTGGAGCCCAATATAACATTCTGTACATTGTCAATGTTGTCAACAGAAACCTTGAACTATATCTATCTCAACTATTCTCAAACTATATCTATCTCAACTGTTCTTATAATTCCTAGAATAAGAAGAAGAAAGCCTCGATTGTATCGGTTGAAAGAAATCCAAAGTAGATTGTCCAAGAGATCTTCTAACAGCAGTTGGAGAATCAGAGAGCAAAGGCTCATAAACAGGGTTTTTGCTCTTTGGTTGATTTATGGACAAAGAGGCCATATCTTTATCTACAGTCTTCAGCTGTGACTCGAGATTCCCCATGGAAAATACTCGGTTAGGAGATCTCTCTGCTTGCTGTAGTAAGTTAATTGCACTTGATTTGTATGTGTATCTGAAGTATTTGATGGCTAGAACTGGACCCATTCCTACTGCGACGATGAGCTGAAATATGTAGACATGCAAGAAATAAAAATTGATGAGTTATGCAGATATGTAGGGTTTTTCTCATATCAGACCCTATATTCTATCTTATTTATATAGGGTTTTTGTATATATACCCCTTAAAATCATGTGTGACGAGTATTTGCAAAACTATCCACAAATCCCCAAATCAACAAATCATCAACTTTGTCGGATATGGTGAGTACATTTGACTATTTTGTTGATATTTTTACAGTAGAACTACATATTAGCTTATCAAAGTTGATGATTTGTTGATTCTGGGGTATTTTTTTCAAAGTTGATGACTTGGGGGGGTAGTTTTACAAATATTGAGATTTGGGGGCTAGTTTTGCAAATAAGTGGTGTGTGTGTGTGTGTGCGCGTGTACACACACACACACACACAAAACCCATTTGTATATTAGGCCCCCAAATCATCATATTTGTAATATACACAGCCAAATCCATTAAGTTGCTTTTATTTTTGGGTGTTTTTTTTTTGGGGTTTGGGGAGGCGGGGGGGGGGGGGGGGGGGGGGGGGTTTTTTTTTTTGGAGAAATTGGG
>JBAKGM010000002.1:5442422-5460467 GCA_037177215.1 Asparagus racemosus
GTGTTTGTTTTTTAAGAGAACTTGATGGAATTGGAGTTGTAAATTACAAATGTCGAGGGTGAAAAACAACTTCATGGATTGAGATGTGTAAGTTGCAAATACAAAGATTTAGGTGCTTAATATAAAAATAGGGTAGAATATAGGGTCAACATGAGAAAAACCTTAAATGTAATAACAAAATGATGTATGGTGACAAAAACTCACAATCATAGTAATCCAGTAAGATGGCTGTCTACAAAGGCGGAACATGATAGTATACATTCCTGCTGAGGGTAGACTACTAACTACGCAGTTGATTGCATAGAAGCCCAGAAAATTTCCCCATATGGCAATGTGTTGCCATACTGTGAAGGAACTGCACAAGCGAAACCAAATTTATTTTAATCTCTTTACTTTTTTAGGGTTAGTTGTGGAGAGACCCCGTCTAGTATCACTGTTTTAAACCTACTACCTCTCTACCTTTGTTGTTGTGGATAGACCCCTTGAGTGATTTTTTTGACTATTTTACCCTCAGGGGGTCTGTTGTAGGAAAAAGATATTTCTCCTTCTTTGAGGATATAACAGTCAAAAAAATTTACTCATGGGGTCTATATGCAACAATAAATTTTTTTTGGGGGGGGGGGGGGGGGGGAGTAAATTCAAAACACCGATACTAGAGGAGGTCTATCCGTAATTAACCCTATTTTTTTAATTATGTTTTACTTTTTTACTTTCAGAGCTGCAGATGCTTACTTCATCTCTAATGTCACGACAAAAGCCTGCAACCAAATGCATCCGGAGAGTGCGACTAACGATAGCTCTTCCATCTCACTTTTCTCATTAGCATAAGCATGTATGGTCACAAAGAAAACCACGATTGCCTGAAGACATAAGATTATTAGCAACGAGAGGATGGAAATATCAGGAGAAATAAAGCCTCTACATTTTCTACAATAATATTCTAGATATTGAGATAGTAGTTAAATTGCTCTTGGTTCATCTTCAAAGATGAGAATCGCTTATCAAGAGGAACTTGAAAAACAGCAGCAGCAACAAGCTTTGTCACAAGCAAACAACCAGGCATCTGTGGTTTCTCATTACAAGTAATAACATGTGGAAATAAGTGATGGATAGTAATTAAATAAAAAAGAAGATTTCCACTTACATGATACAATGACCGCCCAAACCATCCAGCAAAAGTGCTCGGGTTCAAAAGCCTAGTTTCAGAGAGATGACAAACATGTCAATTGACAGTGGAATTAACTAAAGTTGGGTAAGTTTCTCACAACTTCAGAAAAGGAGTCGCATGGAAATGAGACAATTAATTTCTACATTTTTGAACCAAGTAGCATCAGAATACTAAGAAGTGCTCTGTTAACCTTCCAGCTTGGCAATAGTATAAGATTTGAGGATGCTGCATCACAGTTTTCTCGCTGAGATCCTTGTCAAGGACAGTACTCAAAACAGGTATGCTTGTGTAAAATACGTTGTATGCCATCAGACTAACAGAGTTGAACAAGCTAGTTCCTGAGACCCCTGAAAAAAGGGAAAAACTACACGGCAGAAAATGTCTGCATTAGAGCCTTGATAAAATCAAACAGAAAAGTAAGATCATTTTAAGTTCCTCTAGGAACAAATACAGTAACTGTATGAATATTAGAGGCACTCGGAACTTACAGTATCTGTATAAAACAAATCATCAGTGACTTGTAAAAGGAATACTGTGACAAAAATGCTGTACGGTTGTATGAGTAACGGCCATGAACAAGTATCAATCTTTTAAGAAATCTGAATTCTGCCAAAATCATGCAATAAAACAGTTAGTGAAATAAAAAAGTGAGCTAGTTCTAATACAACTGAAGAATAAGCACTAGAGAAGTTCAGCAAAGGGTTTTCAATACTCGATAAGTTTATACAGCTATACTACTTAAAAATCACAAGAATTCAAGTTTTTCAGGAACTAAAATAATTATGCATGTATTATCAGATAAACCATGAATTTTGTTGTGGACAATAGGATCTACCTTATATTTCTTCAAATTATCAAAAGCAAAACAACAAATTAAATGCAGAAAATGATAGAAACAATCAAAATTTATTATGTAGATGAATATGAGCAGACAACCAAAAAAGGTTGTATATCATCATCATGGGTCCTTTCTGCTGCCTTAGTTGATGTTCTTACAAGGACAATTTTAGGAATGAAACACAGAAAGTAAGGACAATAAAATATTCATGCAATTTTATCATCATGATAAAATGTGCTCTTAGAAGGTTATACAGAATAGATAACTGAATCAAGTTACTGGAAACTTGAAAGGCCATACAATCTTTGACTTATTGCCATTTAACATGCCCTTTTAGAAGACATGATCATCAGGATCACACACCTCACTGCAGCCATCATTGATGTGTATATAAATTGAAATGAGAAAGCTCAGTGGAACCTTCCAGCAAAATTTTATGAGTGGTTGTCCATTTAACATCAAGCCTCCAGTGTTCATTTTACACACCTAGTAACAGAGAATAGTGCCGTACCTAATTGCATAATGGTTAGATGCATGTCAGATAAATTACCATTTTCCTTAGTTGGCAGGCAGTATGATAAACTCCCTAATGACTTACAGACCAAAGCTCATGAAGTAGCCAGCAAAGTTCAAAATCCAAAATAAGAAACAATATAAGGTCAAGGTTTTAAAACCCAGAGAAACCAAAAAGTTTCAGCCTTTGATAACTCGGAATTTCACATGCCCACTCTGAACCCAGTTTATAGGTTAAGAAGAAACGTCTGGATTTTGACGAAACCTGAAGTATTTCAAACCAAACAAATGAATCCAAAGACTTCAGATAACGATGAACCTGAATCGTCCAAAACGAACTAATAATCCTACTTTTTTATGGAAAATGATTCTCAAAACCATTTTAAACCTAACTGCTAAACCCACACAGCTGCCTCCAACCTGATCAAGTTGACAAAAAGGTTAGGCCAGTCAATTTTCAGTTACTTGAATATAGGTCAGTCATGTTCGAGTATATTGCCGGGGCACTTTTGATAATCAGAATGCCCAGGTAATGCATAATAGGATTATATAACAAAATGACAAAGATGACAAAGTTACCCATTGGCTTGCCACCTAGGGAGAGTTTCATCTGAGACCAGATGTGTTAGAATGTGATGACTGCTGGATTTGCTCCAGGTTCTTCTAGTGGGTCACGACTGAAACTTTCTTGATAACCGGACAGTGGATTCATACTGTTCAACATATTAAGATGGATAAGATTCATATATGGAGCCTTGCAGGACAGAAATTGCCTACGAGATAAGATTAAAACTACGATCGATTGACGTCGAGAAGAGAATACATCACCAGGCAAACCTCGTTGTATTGGCATCTTACATGTGCCTCGAGCTGCAACTGATATGGCCTCGAGAAGAGTTATTGTTAGCTGATGTATGGTACAGGAGGTTAAGTGATGTCTGGAGGGTCAATATGTACCCAAGATAGCATCATTATGAAGCTTTGTAGGAGAGAGGTTACCCACAAGAAAAGAAAACCTATGGAGGAGGAATCAATGTAGGACGCATAACAAACATATTCATGGAGCATGGCACTGGCACGAGCTAAACACGGATATGGTTGCATTGCTGACTTGACCGTGAAGAAAGTGCAATATCTCCTCATCCAAAGAGCAGAATCAGACATATTATATAGGTGACTAAACGGAGCTATTTAGATTGATAGATTCCAAAAATGCCATCAAAAGTACCCGTTCTTGGCATAAATCCCAAAATAATTAGATTTTAGTTTTTTTAGAAATTAAGTTAAGAGTCTATTTAGGGCAGGAAACAAATTCAATTTTGATTCAATTTTGGACTGATTTGTTTCCGCTGTTATAGTGAGTCTTTTAGGTAGTTTTGAATAGTTTTGAAGAATTTCTATCTCTTAGGAATTCTATTGTTATTAGCGGAAGGCTTTGCTTTTCTATTTAAGAAGAAAATTATAAACCCTATGGACAAATTACTTTTTCATCAATAGTATTCCTCCTTAAAGTTTTCTTCGTGGACTTAAAGTTCTCCGTGGATTCGGAGATTGTTCTTTGTGGATTCAAAGAACACTACGTGGTGGATTCTGAGCTTTTACCTTCCACACAGCATTAAGAATACATCACGCATCAAATACTCTTGTAAGGTCATCATCATGTGCCAGATACTAGCTGTAGCTGATGTGGTCTCAAGAAGAGTGGTGCTTAGCTGAAATATGGTATTGGAGGCTAAGTGATGCCAGTGAGTTGATGATGTACCCAAGACCTCATAAATAGATACATATATATTTTATATTTATAGAAAATACGTATCTCAACTTGCTGCCCTATAATATTATGTCAATTTCTTATTCATGTTCAATTAATACTTAAACAATCAGCTTTTAAAAAAAACTTAAATGTTCTATAGGAATCGAGTTGTCCCTATGGAGCTTCTAAAGTTTTATAGTTGAGAAAAGAATGTAATTACTTATTATAGAGTAAAAAAAACTAAGCCCAGGAATAGCATACTCTCTAGAGAGAAAGAAAAAAAACATCTAAGGATAATCATTATGAAACAGGTATTACAATGGCCAGATAACCCTAAACCATCTTTAAGTTGGCTATGACGGTCAAAGAGAACCCCAAATAATCAGGAATAATTTAAATGAAAAAGAACACCCATTCCTCTTCATGCTCTAATCTCACTGGTTTGAACTTCTAAACTACATGGACGGCTGCTCTTTTTTGTGGATTTCTTAGAGAAATAAACTAATACATCTTAGAATTTGATTAAACAGAGGAATGAGAAAACAATAAGCCAAAGTAGATATTACTTACTTCCGATGCTATAATCAGCTGCCCTTGCAGCTTGCAGCCCTTCCCTTCCACTGATGCCCACACCAATATCTGCTTGTTGTATCATTCTCACATCATTCCCACCATCACCAATTGCCAATGTTCTATAATCACATAGTTTTAGAAGCTCCACAAGCTGCATAATTTAGAACAAGCACAAAAGTTGTAGGGTAACAAGATAATATCAGTCATGATGAAACAAACCATTTGTGGGAACAAGAAGTGAACTCCAAACAAGATCTAAAGTATGATGTATAATCAATACAAGCTGAATAAAGTACTTGACCTAAAAAAGGTAGGAACTAGGTATTTAGCATACAAATATTGCAGAACAGCAGCAACCCTTTATAGAAGATCGACCCTTTACAGAAGATTTTAAGATGTTTATTGAAATTAAATTAGTAAAGCTTTAAAAGGCAGGCGGCACTAAAATTGAGTCAGCAGTAGTTCAATGGAATGCTAACCATTAAGGTTTTTCTTTCACATAAAAACAAAGAACAAACTTGACCAGTGTCAAAAAGTGCAGTGTCAGTTTTTCATTTGTGCATAGTCTTCACTTGAAAAAAGTTGAACAGCAAAGAGGAA
This sequence comes from Asparagus racemosus, assembly GCA_037177215.1. Classification (NCBI taxonomy): domain Eukaryota; kingdom Viridiplantae; phylum Streptophyta; class Magnoliopsida; order Asparagales; family Asparagaceae; genus Asparagus; species Asparagus racemosus. The sequence continues at coordinate 5,447,868 of JBAKGM010000002.1, forward strand.
AAGGATATATGACTTCATTAAGAGAGTAGCCTAAGGCAAAAACAACAAGAGTACAGCATTTGTTCAATGACGCATACATATTGTATAGATTTTTCCATAGCTTTCTTACTTTCTTAATGAGGAACTGTGATGGTTCCCTAAGTTACTAATTTATTTAACTTGGAAACATTTTTTAACATCTAACGCACTCTATTCTTTAACCATTGCATCTTTACAAATCCGTGTGAAAGATAAAGAATAGAATAGTTCACAGGAATAATAAAATCATTTGTTTTATCAACAAGCATATTTTCGTATTGTGCAATGGGTCCATCAAAAAATTTGAGCATGTACTATTTTATTTAGTAACCCATACATAGACAAATATGATTTTATTATTTCCCCGCAATGACATTGTCTGCATCATGGTTTTTAAGGATTTGCTCTATTTTGCATACTGATATCATGTTACATCTGTACCCTCTTTGCATAAGTGAAACATATTCCATAAGGATTCTCTGTATATTCTCTGTATAGTCTTATAAAAGAAAGTCTAAGCTTGGAGGTTTGCTATCAAAACAACCCTTCTCCTTTAGACTTGAGACTGCAGCAGAAATATTGGATGTCAAAATGTAGTATACATTTGCATGTCACACGCACAAGCAGACATGACGGCCCACAGACAAATCCACTCTGAATAACTCTCTAAATGAGTTGAGTGGAGGCTATAAAGATAAGGTTCAACTTCAAATTCCATCAATGGAAAGCACATGGCAAGCATCTAAATTGAAAATGTCAACCATTAGAGATGATCTTTGAAAATTATAAATCTGCAAAAGCTTAAGCTAACGGGTTATCGACTAGCAATGTACATCGAACAAAATTCATTGTCTTATAGTTTCCTTTGTGTGGGCCTTTAGGTCACCTGGGAAGATCTCCAACATAATATGACTCAGTTGAAATGGTCCAATCAATGGAGAAGAACATAATTATAAGGTTCAAATATAGGACCTCTTCCCTATATTATGCTACTGTGTAATATAACAATTTGATTAGAGTAAAGTTTATTTCACCTGTTTTAGATATTTGAATAGATTCCATTTGCTTAAAAGTTCTGCTTTATCTGGCCTCTGTCGGGAGCATAGACAGATGAAGAAATGAAGCTCACAAGTACTAAAGGAAATAGAATGCAAGTTAATGCGAATAAGGGCTTCTTATCTACAAGGAAAGAGGACAATTTAAGGACCCAGATTGCTGGAAAAGGAAGTACTCTCCCACTTTACATGTGACTTACGATTAGACCGCATCACACTTCCAAGTTAAGAGTCCGCTATTGTAAAATGTTCCATTGTATAGATAGAGTGGTATCAGTACAGAGCAGTTAAAAAAGGCCTGCATGCCTGACTTTATCAGAAGAATTGTCCAAGGAAAGGCAAATGACTAAGATGTCAAAGACTGAATTTTCAGGTACACAAAGAATTGCGATATGTAGGACAACATCCAGGCCATTTTGCATACTAAAAGAGCCTAGAGAATAGTCGCTACTTGGTCAGATAGATGCAGTGGTTAGAAGTTAGAAGATGTCCAAACAATGTTCTGTATTTTTTGATATTTACAAAAATGATTAAGGTAATATGGGAATGCTTGTGTGGGAAGCTAGCTGCAAGAAACCTTTATGCTGCGATCATCGAGCTCGAGCGAGGCATGGGTACAACACTAACAAAACTTCCAACCTAAAAGGTCAATCCAGTAGGCCTTAGATGCCACAAAATGTTAAGCGCTCATATTCTCATATTATTTCCAACATGGGATTAAATTGTAACTCCATCAACAGGGGCGGAGCTAGGTTCATGTTTGGGTGGGGCCTTGGGCCCCCCAAACTTTTAAAATATGCATATGTATGTAGTAATTGTACGGCCCCTCAAACGTTTGAAATTTGCATATGTATATAGTAATTGTAATTTTAACAATTTATATAAATATATAGTAATTAGTTGGCCTTCTTAAAAATCCCCCAAAAAATAATTGAGCTAACTAATTATTGCCAATACTCATATTTTTCAAGGATGCGCAAACTGAAAACTATCCCACATCAATTTTCCCATCTACCAAAATAAAACTTTTTGCCTAATTTACTCTGAACATCCTAATCCTTTGAGCATCTTTCTAATTGCCAACGTCTAGATCCACAATCCTGTTCTTGTTTATTTGCAAAAATCTTCATATCTACGGGCACCAATTTCAACAATTTTACTTTCATCATATCCTCAGGATTGGAGGTCATATCTGAATAAATTGATAAAACAAGGTAAGCACTCCTATACTCCTAATTTTATCAAGACTTTTTTGTTTTAGATTTGAATGAAAAAAGCATTCAATAGTTCAAAGCTTGTTCGTTCTCTCTTTTTTTGATGAAACAAATAAAAGGACACTTATGTATCTTAGATTCTTGGACCCCGCAAGATAAAATTGTTGGCTCCGCCACTGTCCACCAACACCTCTTTAACTGGATGTTTCAACCTGAGGCCAGACACAAACCCAAAAAAAGTCTTCCCTTAGGCAACCTCTACTTAAAACAGTGTAAACACCTTTTGGGGCGGGGGCTCAACATGTGTGCCTAATTAAATCATGGAGTTATTGACTCATATGATAGTGTCCTTGCCTTTATCTTTGTAATGCAGTGCATTACCACAAACCTTCTTTGCCTAATGCCTGACTGAATCCATTGCCTTATCTTTGTAACAAATTGCATTAGCGCAACCTGATTGTGTCCTTGCCTTTATCTTTGTGATGTAGTGCATTAGTGCAACCTTCTCTGCCTAATGACTGAATCTGTTGAAACTCGAACTTCAGATATATTTTCATGCAATGGTAGTGCCAATCAAATCATGAGGTTATTGACTCACATAAACAACATTGCGCCATCCTATACCTGACTTAGACCAGATCATCACGGTGGTCTTCAATATTAACTTGTTCCGCAAGATGGAGTTCGAACTGTGGAGAATTAATAATGGATTACACAAACTTTATCCCTAATGTGAGACATGAGTTGAGTTCAATCACATAGGAAGCATCCATATTCTCACTTTATTTTAAATATGAGAACGGAATCTTAACTCCACCCAACCGTTAACTCAATGTTTCGACCAAATGAAACAATTGGATGTGGGACATGAATCAAGCATTTTAAGAAACTTCCCATTCAAGTCACCTAGAATAGACTTCTCCATCATAGTTCTAGTTACAGGTAATACACTCACTAAATTAGCAAAAGGAGAGATAAATGTGTGCAGATGCTGAAAGTGATTGTTAGTATAAAGATTACCTGCGCTTTCTGTGAGGGAGTTACGCGGCAACAGATTGCAGTCCTTGAAAGAATCGCCAGTTCAGTGAAAGTCTCTCTGTGATTATTGAGAACAATTTCTAGGGCCACACCATCTACGACAAATGCTAATTCCTGCTGCAAGCATGAATATCAGCAAAAACGTATTCTAAAGAGAATCAGCAAAAGAAGTAAAAATGTATAATGTCAACATTTTGAATGCAAATATTAACAGAAAATCATCAATTGGGGAGAATGACTTGAAGAACATTGGAAGATGAACCAGCACCCAAAGATAGTGCTAATATAAATGGCTATATCTATAATTAGACGTGAAGTTAGAAGGCATAAATTACTTGAAGAGATAGAAGTACTACATGCATACAGTTACAAGGCCAAAGTTGTCTTAAGAAAACGAAAAAGACAGTGCATTGCTGTAATGAGCCAATGAAAATAAATTGAATATTACTGCTCTACGTGCCCCACAGACAAAAGTATGAGAAGTCACTCAAATATTGGGTACGGTGGAAGACAGGAACCAGGTCATGAAATAAACTTATATGTAGCATATACTTACTGCGAGAGAAATAGATCCACTTTGTTCCTACAGAATAAAACTTAGTATTCATCAATATCCTAGCCCATTTTTATGTATTAAACTACAAAATAATTCATGGAAAAGTTATTAAAAAAATCATTCCAATCCTTACACAACAAGCTAAGAGCAATCTTTGACCAATCAGAGTAACTATAATTCGCAGGATCAACTTTAGATACAAAACCTAGAAAGATGACCATAAGCATTTTGGATTGGCTGGGAATATCAGTAACAAACTTCCGATAAATGGTACAAGGTTGTGTGAATCCCCGTAATGCAAACTAACTCCACCTACCTGTATCCCTCCTAACTATATATCCAGAATCCAGTAACTTTATTAAATAATGACAGTGAGATGATCATGTCTGCAGTGTACCAATACTGCAGCACGAGTTAAGGTGCTGGTTACATGGTTTTAAGTGTGTGAATCTACACAACTTAATTCTGCATATAGTGCGGGGACAAAGTGAAAAAAGGCCTGTCTTGTAATCGTCAACAAGGTGTCATGGCCTGCTCAAAAGAAGATGAAGCAAATCTCAACCAACACTATTAATCCATGCAACAGAAAATTTAAACAACACTATTCCTATTTATGCCCTTTGTACCAATATTTTTGTTTTAATCTGAATGGTTAATCCATAATAAAATCAATTATAAAAAGCTGAACTCTTTCAGAAAGAACAATATTAACCATGCCCAGAAATAACCTTGGGCTCCGATGAAGTGATCCTCATTGTAAGTAACACCCTCTCTAAGCTTCTAAACACTTCATCTTCTGTCTTCCCATTAATGAACAATAGTTGCCCTTTCGGCTCTGTCAAAGAGACAGAAGCAGAGTTATAATTTAACAGACCATAAAAGCAAACAAAATATTAACTTAGTTTACACTATAACTAATTCATATTTCAGAGCCAACATATAGCTTCTAGGTGTCACTAAAGCATGAGTAAGACCGCTAAGCATCATACAATCTACAATGCTTCAAAAATAGCACCTGCAATTCATTTTACATAAAGAGGGAACGAAAGTAAGATAGAAGGAAGTTACGAAGAATGTTCTAAAGAAGCATAATACTTAAAGAAATTGAGGTAGGTCAAGATGTTGTAAAGAAACATAACAGTTCAAATGCAAGGGAAGTCAAGAAATTGAAAAATATTGAAGACTTTAGGTCAGATATATGAGAAGAGTGTATAAAGAAAACCACACATCAATTAAGGGGATTTAGATTTAGTATCAAGATTTTCATTCTATAGCAAGAAACTTCACATTGTTTAACTTTTCAAAGCTGACAGATAAAAAAGGATAATTCTTGTAACCCAAATGTCACCACTTCCCAAATAAATTCACATGATGACACTTGCACATTTTTACTTTTACTGAAAAGGAAAAACTCTCCCACGTTTCATCTTCGTCTTTCAACCTCATCCTTCTCTGTCCAAATGCTTCTCTCTTAACCGAAAAATTCTTCTCTCTTCCATTTAATGTACCTTAGCCACAACTTCCTCCTCAACATAAGTCACCTTTGAACCAACAAATTAAAACAAAATTATCTTCAAAAAGTCAATAAAAATAAAAAAGAAATATCAATCCAGAGAATCAATGCAAACTTATCAATACCCATATCTCCAAAATCAATAAAAGAAGACAAAATAAAATAAAGCTATCAAAATTGAGAATCAGGATAGAGGAGAGGAGGCATTGAGATGGGGAGAAAAGAGGAGGGAATTGGCAAGGTCCAGCACAAGTAACAGGAGTCCAATATGGGAAATTGGTGGGGAGAAAATGAAAGGGTAAAATAGTTATTGGCCTCAACACCATGAACTTAACTCTTTTTTTCACACTGATGAACCTCGAAGTACTTATCAGTCAAAATAACACTATGGGATATTTATCTTTAAAAGAAGTGAACTTTGAGGTATTTAACAACTAATCTGATAAAACAAATGATCAGTACCATATACTTGATCCATGAATGCTTATGCTATAAGGTTAACAGAAAGAAATACCATAATTCTGGTGAGACAAAATAGGAAGAGAAGGAAGAAGACTCATAAATGCAGACCACCTGAAGTAATAAAGTTGCATGAGAGTGCAATTTGGATAGCTGTATTTTGTTTGTCGCCAGTTAACATCCAGAAATTGATTCCCGCCTTCCTCAGTGTTTCAATAGTTTCAGGAACACCATCCTATCAATAGGGAAATATAAGCAATGGAAGCTACTAAACAGATGCGACATATCCACAATAGTCACACGATATCAGACTTTTAAGTTACTTTAGAGGAAATATGGTACTGTTGCACGCCAAATTACAAACCTGTAGGCGATCCTCTATAGCAGTGACCCCAAGAATCTCAAGGTCATGCTCTAATCTTTGGCAAACCTCAGCTAACTTCCACTAATAAAGCACAGCAATATCAGTTCCTGTAACCCATTATACATTAAAAACCTATAAGAAGATATAACTTACCTCTCTGTCAACTAATGTGCTATTAGCCTCTTTAAACATAAGTGACCACTCTTTGTATTCTTCATCTTTTAACTCACGCCAACCCAAGCAGAGAGTACGTAGCCCTAATTGAGCATACTGTTCTACAGCATCAACGAAAGTCCTTATCTGTTGCCCTGAAAAAACAAGCCTCAACAGAAACACCCACTTTATAAGGCCAATTTAAGATAGAAAGATAAAAGCCGTATCCCATTGATCTAATTCATTCAAGCACCCAGAACATTATGAATAACATAATGATTGGCAAAGTTAAGGAATCATTAGTGTCCATTGGCCCAGAAAACTAACTATATAATAAAAGGGGACACCAATATAAAAAGTGAAAGGCAAGCACTTCATAGAAACCTAGTATGATACTATTCATTAAAATAGTATAACTTCTCATTCATGGTCTGAGGATTAGTATGACTGGGGGCTTTTAAATGATTCTTTTGAGCTTAATTGATATATTTCAAATATGTTCTTACAAAAAATTGAACATTTGATAAAAACTTTCATTATCATAAGTTACGATTAGCTTATTGCATTGGAATATAAATAACATATCCATTTGATGTGAAGGACCTATTGGAAAGCAAATCAGGTACTCTAGATAATCTAAAATCATGGATTCCTTAAAACTTAATAGCAATACTTTTACAACCAAAACCAGTAGCTCATGGAATCACTGTGTTTTAAAGAGCCTCCGCCTAGCCTACCTAGACGTACGCCTAGGCCTAGACGGTGCCTAAGCCGCCTACCTAGCATCTAGGCAGTACCTAAACTGCCCACCTAGGTTTTGGAAGCGCCTAGGGGAGCGTGGACTGCAATCTTTAGGCCTTGATCGTGATTTCCTCTGCCGCAGTCTCCACGTCCTCCAATCTTCTTCAAACTCCATCCAACTATGAACACCTTCTCCGACCTTCAGCAAAACATCCCCCATCACCACATAAATAAAGAAAAACATATGTCTAGGAGCTAGTTCAGCGCCTAAACTTTCTATACCATTGGCATTTACTATCAATTATTGTAATTAAAAATAAAAAAAGAAAACCGCCTAAGCCCCGCCTGGGCTCAAGGCATCGGGTCCAACGCCTAGGCCACGTAGCGCTTTCTGTAAGCTTGGAATCACCTCTACTGGATACATCATGCATGCATAAAATCTTCGAGGAAAAACTATATATGTGAATTTCAGGTATTAACACCTTTGCACAACTGATTCAAAAGAAGCAATTATAAAAACAGTTATAATATCTGCACAGCTCTAATAAAATATATTTTTGTTTCAATTAATAGAGACAATTACAGAAATAGCTCCTCAATGTAAATGTTGATGTCAGTTTTCCTTGTATAGATCAGAACAATCATCAGATTTATTGATAAACTAAAACATTCCGCGCATAAATATCTTTCGACATACATCACACTAGTATTCTGAAATTTAATGCACATAAATATGCGAAAACTTTTATTTCTAAAAGAATCATCTACCCAGATTTATCAAATACATATACTAGAGTATCTGAGACATCAAATTCTTATACATGACATATTGGATACCATAAAGCATCCACTATCTGTAAGTTACATAAATACCAGTTAATGTTTCTGCAAAAACAAGTCGATATTCCATGGCTTTCATCAACTACATTTAGTCCTCTAAATCAAATGCAATTAGGACACATCCATTTATAATACATTGGAAACTAAAGTCAAATGACTTAACCATTAGGGGTGGAAACAAGCTAAATAATTAGCGAATAGTTCGTTAATTGTTCGTCTAACTATTCAGTCATATTCGATTCAGTAGTTCATGTAACTGTAAACAAATAGTTTTTAGTACTCGATTTATAAACGAATAGAATTTAGCCAGATGTATATTCAATTCCTTTGATTATCAAATATTCGTTTAGAGTTTTATCCCTTATAATTTGCATTGCTACATGCACCAAGTTATGTTTTTGACCCATTCACATTTTGTAGTTTCAGTTCTACTAATTTTAACAAACTTAAACGGCTCTATGTCAGTTTTCAAACCAAACTTCTTTAACCAAATTAAGATATCATTTTAATTACATAGTTTAATATTCATAAACTATATATTATTAATCCCATAAATATACCCTAATAGTTGAGAAATATTCGTGAACATTCAGAAATTATTTGCACTAAAATCAGAGTGATATTCGAGTTCGTATTTGAATTCGAAAATTTTAGACAAACACAAATATGAACACCATGGTATTTGTCTTGATTTGATTCATTTCCACCTCTATAAACCATGACTAAACTGCCAGAGTTTATCTTTGTCACAACAGTTTTAATAATGCCAACAGTGGAAGATGTCAATAGTGTGAGAGAGGTTGATAGGAACGACAACAGGCCTTTGAGGACCAGTGGGATGAAGCCACTGAGGGGAAAGCACAAATATAAACGTTGAGGTGATCCCTACTCGACCGCCTTGAGGTTTAGAGTTTGAAGGTCCGACGGTTAGCAATTCTGATTCACTACCATGATGAAAGAAATGAATATGGCATTTCCGTTATTTTAGAAGGTGCAACTGAAGCCTTATTGATAGTACCAATCAACCCCCAAGCATATAGTCAAACATTCCTAATATGTTGGTATAATGAATCTAGACAATTCATAACTCATTACTTCTTATCCTTTTCAACAATAATGTATTTGTTTTCTTGGTCACATCCTATCGGTCATACTGTAACAAGGTCATAGTCCAAGTTTCGCACCCCCATTCAGCAATCCATCTAGCCGAGTAAAGAGCAAAATGCATACAAAATACCATACTCCAGCTTTTATAAGACAGACACACTAGTTTTAAGAATTAACAGTCAAAATAAGTAAATTATGACCAACTATGATGCAGCCAACATGCCAAGTTTGTTCACAAAATTACCAGCAGAAGCACAAGGAAGCATCGCTTCATCTGCTCCTTTCGACAAGAGGCAAATCTTTCCGCTCTGGCAGTCCTTAGCTACCACAGACATTCTTTTCCGATCAGAGGTGAACTCTAGTATATCCAGTATCTCATAATGTAAAATTGTGTTGCCGAATTTAAGCTCTGCAATATATCATTACATCATTTTAGAAGAACCAACACTCTTAACTCTGAATGAAAACTAAATGTAAAATGTTGACACTTGCAAAACACCAGTTCCAGGAACATGTAAATAAGATAGAATGCCTTACGAAGAGTATTGCCATTTTTGCTCATAAGAACCATATGCAAGCGTGAAGCAGCATTTACAAGAGCATCTTCATCCTGAGATTGTGCTTTATATGAGATGGCCCCGCTCTTACTGCTTATCAAGAAAGTGAAAGAAATTTAAAAAAAAATCACCAAATAAGAAAAACGGTTTCAAGATCTCAGACATGAATAGCATAAGGAAAAAAGGAAGTTACCTTTTTATAGGTACTACAGTATTGCAAATAGCCATGACGATAAGAAATCTGATAACATCAGGGGTACTGTTACTCACAGCATCGAGCAGTTTAACATCTATCTAAAGAGAGAATAATAGTCAGAGGTCAAGTTAGGAAAATTGGAAGAAGATAATAATCGAGCAATTGTAAAAGATCAACCAATCCTCTAGTGAGCATTGTAGCATGCAGGATTGGCATCATCAGGCATAATGTGTCATTAAGCCATCTTCTAGTCTCCAAGACAAAGAAGTGCTATTTTAAAATAAATAAAAAATCTCACAAATCAATCTAGAGACTCTCGTCCAGTATGGAACTACACAACATTGGCTTTGAATCCTCAAACTGGATGGATACGAAAATTTTGAGATTTAGTTTCACCTTTGGTTTTTCATACTTCAGGTAGGCAGGTTTGAGTACCATGTTTCCATTTTGGTTTTATATTGTTTTATACCATAGATATATTGATATACAAAAATATAAGATCACTAGTTTTTGTTTGTAAATATGTATATGCAGTTATATAATATATATTTGCATATATTCACACACACACACACACACACACACACACACACACACATAGAGAGAGAGTGATGGACTTTTCTCCTCTAGAGATAAGAAGACTTGATTTTTCTATCATTGGATGTGGTCATCATATATGCACAAAAATATGATGACAAGATCTGCACTTTTGGTGGAATGATGCCCTGCCCCGTATTTAATTCCTAAACATTGGATCATAAATTCAATGACTAGAAAAATGAGAGCAGAAGGAATCTCCTCTTAGAAGGAGCATAGATTACCTACCAATATAAGTCTGTATGAGTACGTATGAACACATGCATAGATGGTCATATCTATGTAAGTAACAAAATAGAAATTTTATCACGAGCACAAGTCACTGTTCTTTTTTCCCCGCTCTTAATTATGAGCAGTTTCACTATATCATGATCCTGATTATAGTGTTGATCGAACAAAACAAGTTATTACCCAAAAAAAAAATGAAAAAATAAAGATGAATTAAGAAGCATCATGGAACTATCAGACAGGATGCAGAACGTGACCTTTCAAAGCATCACCACTTTCATTTCCATAGAATATTCCATTGATACAGCATCTTCTAAAAATCATTCTGTTCTCTGTAAGTGTCCCAGTCTTATCAGTCAAAATGTACTCAACTTGTCCCAAATCCTCACTAATCGCAGTACTGAATTAAAAAAATATCTATAGGTCAGAAACGAGGACGGGACATTTATATAACAAGGGAAGAAAAAGAAACTTACTTTGCAGCATGAGAAGGTGTATTAGTATCCTGATCATACATTTCCTCATCCCAATCGATGAATTTTGCATAGAGACTTTTTACTAGGTCTAGAGAAACCTGAAAGAAAATAAACATTCCAGGCAATGTCAGATGCAGAGTATCATTTTACGGATGTTCCAAGAAAAGCATGCATTTCACAATGACTACAAGTCAGCATTTAGCATCGGCTTTCTGAAAGAGAGGAATTTGAGTTTATTTTTATAGGGGAAGACAATATTAAAAGTAATATGGAAGAAAATTCAATTTAACTTTTAATCCTTAATAGGACTAAGAGCTGGAGGAAGTATGAAGTTGGAACTGAATATATACAGTTCAATCCCCCAAGCCAAAACATAATGAGAAACAAATACACTATAAGGTCCACGTTGTAGTCAGATTCGGTTCACTTGACAAAGAAATGTCCTCAGAAACTGCCCCACTCTATAAGGCCAAACCAAAAAGTTCAGAACAAGAAGAGCAATGCAAGCAGTCAAATTGGCAATCATCCTAGCTAAGGCACTGGACTAGGGGTGGCAATTTTTGACCTGACCCATCAACCCGACCCATGCCTGTTAGTACGGGTCAAGATATACATGTTCGGGTCATAAACGGGTCATCCCGAACTGACCCGTTTATTAATAGGGTCCACCTGAACTGACCCGTTTAACCCATATAACTTTACCCATTTGATCTTGTTATTGGGTAGCAAAAAACGCACACTATTCTCTCATTCCCTGATGAAGGGCACCGGCCAGCAGCAGCGAGCACTGGCAGCAAGCGGAGATGATGGTGTCACAGTGGGCTTTTTCTTTGTTTATGTCATCTCGAGCTTCTTCTACTTCTTCTCACGTCACAGTGCGTTTTTTCTTCAGCGATATGGGATTTGAATCATTTCATATGATTCTATGAAGGGTTTTCTTATTTTGGAATTTTTTTTTCTTGGTTTCTGCTGATTTATTCTTCAAAAGGCAGCGATATGGGATTTGAATCATTTCATAATTCTATGAAGGGTTTTCATTATTTTGGGATTTTTTTTCTTGGCTTTTGCTGATTTGTTCTTAAAAGGGCTCAGTTTTTTAGTCATTACATGGGTGCTCTCCCTTTTAAATTTTTATAAGTTAAAAATTGTTTTTCCCCCTAATTATATGCTTTATTTCTTCTTCTAATTCCATAGTTTTTAAAATTTTCAATGAGGGTGAGCTCAAATTGAAGCAACGTTTCTCTGTACTAAAACTATAATATTGTATTAGAAAGGAAGTTCAAAATTACAGAAATATAAGCATATGATCAGATATAATGTAATAAGTAGTAAACTACAGATATGAGATACCTGTCCTACATTTAATTTTATCATCAAGAACGTATTTGAATCTAAAAGAAACGCTATCTTCCAAAAATGATAAAACCCACCGCGGGGGGGGGGGGGGGGGGGCAACAAAGAGTGTGCTGTTTTGAAGTTTTCTCAAAA
>JBAKGM010000002.1:5469090-5480662 GCA_037177215.1 Asparagus racemosus
AAGCTCTCCCACTCTCAAGTGTTAGAAATAGAACAAGAAGGAGAGGAGAAAGAAGCTAGTTAGAGGATTTTAGAGGAAGAAGTGGAGCAACGTCTCAAACCTAGGTATATGATCTCAAATTTACCTCTTGATGTAGTTATTGGGAATTTAAAACTGAATTATAGAATTTTATTTTGATTTTTGGTCTTGCATGTGAGGATTTGTGGTTGCATGTTACATAGAAGCAAAGATTAGCCCTTGCATATCAATGAGTAGAGATAAAAATATGATCTTTGTATCTATTGTATCACTTTTGGGGTTCTTTAGCAATTTTTTATGCCTACATCTATGAATATGGAAAATATGATATTTACTTGTTTTCAAGTCCAATATGATCAAATGATGGTTGTCTTGCTCTGAATTAGTGTAAACATGTGTTGCATGTCGGTTTTTGTAACATAATTCTCGGGCAGAAGGTTCTTGCAGGACATCCTGTTAATGTTTTGACCATAACATCCACTAGGAATATCATTTTTATGTGAAATTTTCTATTTTAAAATCTATACTCATGCAGCTTTCATTTGAACGTAGTTTGGTCAATTTTGGATATCCTTAGCTATCTCGAATTTTTAGAATAAATGGATGCATGTGTCTAAAACAGACTGCTTGAGATAGATTCACTGCAGAGAGCATAACTATCCATACATATCTTGCATGTATTAAATTCTTGTTAATATGGAAACTAGACTCATGTGATTATCTTTCAAAATTGGTTTGGTTCATTTTCATTATCGTTTGCTATCTCTAATCCACGATCAACTGTGCTTTATGTGCACTGGAACCAGTGTGATAATGCTTTGTGACACCCATGAATTATCTTGTCCATATTTCCATGAACATTAGTCATAATTCTAATCTATTTATATATTCCGAAACTAGACTTGTATAAAAATATTTTGAATGTTGTTTCACAAATTTTGGATGTCATTTGGCCCCTCATTTGTGCACTTAAATCTGTTACATAGCTTGCAGCTACAGTCTGTGCATGTCCTGCATATTTTGTGTATAACTTAACCCATGCAAATAAGTCTTGAATATAACTTATTGTTCTGAAAAGTAGACTCATATTAGAGTTATATGATATTTGTTTCATACATTTTGGATATCGATTACTCTACCATTCATCTATCTCAAACTGTTGCATATACATTGTATTTCCTACTGTGCATATTATAGGTATTGGATGTAACCATCTAGAATGTAGCTTATACCATGATATAAGTTATAAGTTAGAAATATAATAAAAGGCATAGTTGTTTAGAATCTCATATGAATATACATGTATGTATATATAGGACAGAGAATCTTAGATTCATTAGTTAGTCCAAAGAAACCCGGCACAATCGGTAGGTAACCTTTCATTATTCCTCTCAACTCTTTGAGAGTTCGATTGATTACTTTTCTTGAAATTTCTGCAAGTTAGTTTCCCCACGCTCAATAGTTTATCTTATTGCTTTCGTAATATTCCTATTTGATTCACTTCATGTGTGGGCTTTTTGTTGATTACTTAATTATTGCTATCCTCTAAATGATTACATTGTGGTAATTCAACTTTCTTAGATGATTTGACTAGTGGGCGTGACAGTATTCTTTTCTTCATTGATAATTGATAGTCTATATTCATAAATTATGCCATGTGTGAAGTAAGGTTCACCGGTGGGTGGTAATAGTAATGGGTCCCGATGGAAACAGTGCTCGATGTGAGGACGCTCACCGGTGGGTGAATAAAGGCATACGTGGCTTATTAATTATCCCATGATTGGGGAATTTAGAAATCCTGAATATTAGACTTTAACTCTTATGGTGACATGTTATTTCATTTCGATCAATGATCATGATATTAGCATGGTAACTTAATGTTGAGAACCTTTCGTTTAAAGTTCAAATATCTATGATTATTCCTTTCGTTCATCTCCTTATGTTGTACCCGAGATTTTTATGGTTGCCTATTGGGCCTTAGGCTCACCCCTATTATTTCTGTATCCACTCGCAGGTCATATAGTGGGCAAGGATCAGGGGATTACAGACCCTGATTTTGAAGATTAACTCCAAAGGAAAATCTTAGTAGGAGTTAATTCATATTTACTTTTATAGCACTTTTGATTTATCGGACATGTACCAATGTTTGTAGCTATTATCAGACCTGTAATATTTTGTTGTTCCCTCTAATTTTCGAGTATTTTAGTATTCTATGTACTCTGCTGTCAATCTTGTGATCCTAAGTATTGCATATATATCTCCACTGCTTTATTTTTACCCTTTGGTATTGTTGTGTGTGTGTGTGTATATTGGGACGTACGTAAATATTGAGCAAGTCGACCCTCCTTATAACAGAAGGGTCATGCCCAATTTTTATGTACCTCTGAGAAGGGCGTTACAAGATAGTTGGACAAGATATGTAAACTCTGCTAACAAGTTGCAAACTTGTTGACTAAGCCCTATGGGAGGGAGATCATGGGTTGAATATAGTCTTGACAAATGGTAACTTATAATATTTACAAATTGTTAACTATGTGTGTATGAGTTATTAGGTGAGTGGGATGATTCTCAAGTGAAAGTTCTCCTGAAACGTACTTCTCGTCTCTCCATTCTTTCTTCCTCCTCTCCTAACCATAGACCCAAATAATCTAAAATCTTAGTATTACCTCAGAACCCATTAAAAAAAACCTTACTGATTTTCCTTCTCTTCATATGAATAAATCATAAATTATAGACCCATATAAGTAATACATTAAAATTAATCTCTATGCTCAAATCATTGAACTCGTTTAATCCTTTCTTCTTTTCCTCTTGCAAAACCAAACCCCTAACCACGGTAAATGAATCTATACCAAAATTCATACTGAATGCTCAACCCCTCATTATTGCCCAAATTAATGTGCCAGTATATAAATTCATAATTGTCCAATCTTTAAACGCAACCTATCATAAAAAGAAAAGTCAAGTGCTGTTTCTGCAGAAGGTGCTCCCTTCTTGTTACCAGCACATGGTGAGAAGTACAAAATAAAGCATTAGGTACTTAAATGCATAATAATGATAAAAAAGGGCATTCAGGTAATTTATGTGTAGGAGTAGGAAACATAGAGGTTTCTTTACGAACTAGCCTATTGCGTGGCTTTTTTTTCCTCAGCATGCATGCAAAATATGCATCCCTCCCAAGTGAAATATAATAGAATTTTGCAACACTTCGCAAGAATATTAACATTACTGCAGGGTAACATAGTCAGTTGACCAGCTATGTATCTCAAACTCCTGGATGGGAATATATAAGATATCACACTTCACTAAAACATGTGGTTATGTCTGGACAAGGATACTTCTTTTCCTCATCATGATAAACTATGCTTTATCGGAGAATAACACAATTCTACAAGTAGTATAATCTATTCTTGAAGTACATGAAAAATATCAGAACCAGTAAAATTGCATTCCACATGAAACACAGTATTATTTGATTCCAGGTTACTTATTTCCCTTAAAGCAACAGCACAAACCAACTCTACTGTACAAACAATATTAGACTGAAACACAAATACAGACCTGTATAAACTGCAACACCACATGCCCACTCAGTATTTCTCAAATAGCATGATTGTAGAAGTGTGTTATTGATGCTTAAAGGGCACAAATCATTGTCAAGAAAGGGCGGAAACAACCGAATATTTGCATCAAATCTTCTAATGTCCTTGTCAGGGTTAGGGCATTCAATGACACCCTGATCCAGAAAACAAATATAATAAGCAGGGAAAGCACAGACAAATTTTGACATTATCATATCCCTCTATTGAAAAGGAAGGAGAAAAGTTGCCTTGATTTTATGTAGCTGGTCAGATGCTAGACCGATGCAAGCCGATGGAATAACTCTCGTCTTCAAGTCAGTTTCCCCATCTAAAGCAGCTGTCTGAAGACAAAAGGGAAATTATAAAGACGAGTCTCCACCGCACAGCTCTTTATAGAGGAATTTAAAGATTAAGTTAAAGAAAGCTTAACCAATCATCTGATGTAATTTCCAATTAGCAACAACCAAACTTAAAACATTTCAAATTCAATTCAACAAGTGAATCCTCTAGCTAAAGCATCTCCATCAACCACCATTATTCTAGTCTTCTAGAGCCTTCATTGAGAAGGGTTTCTAGTGGATTTCCTGAAAGCAAGATAAGAACCAACCCAACACCACAAACTGACTTTTCTAGGTCATAAGCACAGTTGTCAAGGCAGAATTTACATTTTCTACAAGCTAGGATATGGATAGTGGTCATGATGAAGAAGCTACCTTGCTCTTTTCAACCCAAACTCCCAAAGTACATCATAGCGGGGAATACAGTATGGTCAGTACTTGGAACAGTTCCTTGCTTATTTGATATGGTCTTTTGTTTTAAGGATGGTTACCAGACTCTATATTTAAGAGTTGGACATTCACGTCCAGGGAAGCCGGACACAATTTGTTTACACCCTTTAAACCATTGATTAAACTTTCTTCTAGTTCTTGTTCAGTTTACTACATTATTAGGAATGATTTTATATTTTAAATTAAAAGAACAGAAAGGTGAAGCTATGATTTAATGCAAGGTCTTAGACTTCACTTTTGGCCTTCAGCTTTCTAAATCCTTGTCAATGGACTAACCATCATTGATGATAACATAGCAATATAAAGATTAAGTGTGCATCTTAACTATAAGTATGAGATCAACAACCTTGCCCGCATTTATTATTTCCTTGGGTATGAAGTTACCTTCTCATTTGATGAGGATCACTACTTGCATTTTCCTTTTCCTTCCTCCTCAGTACTAGAGCACAATGGACATTACAATATAGGTTGAAAATTCTATGCAACTGTATGCAGAGTTTTGCATTTTCCAAGGTCAGCTAAACATTTCTCTCTGTGATTTGTCACTTCAATATCCATGATATCCTATACGGTCTCCATATTCATATCTACTCTCTTTATCCATGAAAAGAAGAGTACCGCCACATTTTCTAATGCCCAATTCTGATAAGCAATGAAACAATGATTCTGATTCTGCATTTAGTTAACAATGTTTCAACTGTTTTCATTCTAGCTCACAATAGACAATCTTCTCACAAAAACCATTTAATTTAGCATACTTACATCATGTATACTACTTATAAAAGAGGATATGAGTGTCAAAACTTTTGATTACCTATTTTACCCTTTTCATTTTGATAATTCTCATACCAAATCCAATCCAATTGACAATTCCCATTTTTAAATTAAATTAAAATTAAAGATCAATAAATCATCGCATCTGGCATCTCTCTCTATATGTAAACCTGAAAACTCTCACTCTCCATCAACCTGATCACATTCCCCTTTTTGCAACGTATAAAATATGACTTTTGACCTCTCTATAAATTGCTCCCCCCCCCCCCTTAAAACCTCATAGCGCTCTTTCTCTATCAATTTGATTAAATGCCCCTTTGTAAGTAATAATTTCTTAATGTTCCTTTTGATGGTGCAGTAAATATTTTATAATTTTCTTCTTTTTGATGCAGGTTTAGGGATTTTGAGATTGGTGAGAGAACCCATCTATCAAGGTGAATTACTTACTTCATAATTTCGCTTAGTGAGGAGAGCATATATATGAAGGAGATATTTGTTTTTGTGTTTATTTTGATAATTTGTTGTGTTTGAGTTATGTTGGGATTTCCTCCACATCTGCATAATTAAGTTGTGATTCTTATCTTAATCCGATGTGATAATAGGATAATAAGAAGCCAAATTCTGTTGCTCCATGCATTGCAATTTTTACCATTGCATTCTTTGCTTTGTGCATTGGAGAGGGCAATTTGTAGAGAAGTCTTAAACCTTTAGTTTCATTTGGATAGAGTACCACCTTTTAGTTTCAATTTCTTCTATGGATAGAATATAATCTTTTAGTATCAATTTCTACTTTAGTTTCAAGTATCCAAGTGCATTAAACTTGGTCCCCAGAAGGTATCTTTTTTAATGAAGACCATAAACCATTCTGCTTTGCACATCAAGTTTGCATGCGGTTATTGACAAATGATAATGAAATTCTGGGGCATACAGAAAGAACATTGGAAAACAAAATTTTCTACCAGAAGTCCTACAAGAAACCTACTGTTAAACATCAAATTTGCTATGAAAAGTAGCTTTTAACAATTTACGGAAAATTTTGGAGTGTCCTGGCGTTTTCCAAATGAAACTCAAATTTCACTATGAAACAAAATTTATAATGAAATCAGTCAATTGTAAAAATCCACTCATAGATCAAAGACTCAAAGGAAATGTAGGTTAAGTTTAGAAATACACTTTGTGTAAGCTACAATACTGCTAACTTCCTCAGTTTTTAAATAACGAGCATTATTTGTTCTTTAACTGCTATTTTTCCAGTATTATTTGTCTAGGTAGATTGAAGCTACAAAATACAGAGTAGATTAACGAGGTAAGGGGAAAAGACGTATATGCATCTGGAATTCGTTAAATTTGTAATATTCCAAACATAAATACTATACTAAGAGAGGACCTAACTAATAGTACGAGGTTATATATAGTTAAAACATCTTATACACAAGAAATGATGTTTAAGAAACGTGTTTCAACCAAACACTAATAAGAAAGTTGTATCCGTATTGGAGGAAGTACTTCATACCCATATATGTGGGTTTCTACAGGATTGTTTTGGGTACCTCCATATAGATTAAGCATACATCCAGTTTTTTAACAATGTTCATGTACATCTTGGATTATCTTGGTGTATTTTGGCCACTGATTTGCTATAATATTTGTATGACTAAGTGTTGTAGAGAGAGAAGGGACAGAGGGAGAGAGTTAATTTTAATGAATAGTTAACCCTATTCAAGATAGTTGAACAGAAAATACAAATATGGATAATAAAATATCTCTGCATGTTTTTGCTGAGGCGGATCTGGTAACATTCAACTTGTGATCCTACCTTACAATAAGAAAGAACAACACATCACCTTTCTCTTTTTTCGTGTCTATCGTAATTTTGCTAGCATGATGCTAATTTTGGATGCATACTTAGTAAAATTTTCATGCTGAATAGTAGTCAGTACTTATTGTACTGATCGGTTTTTTTTTAAATATAAAGATTTGTAGATATCACATGAGATACTTCAGCCTGTGCACCTTAATCTAGCTGATGGAGTTGGAAAACACTTTATGCATAATGTTGAGCAGTAGTCTACGTTGGGGAAGCAATGAGCGGAGCTGGGTTTGTTCTTGAAGAAGGATAATATGGATGAAGAGGTTGACGCTGGCTTTGTTCTAAAAGAAGGATAATATGGATTAAGAGGTTGACGCTAGCTCTCTTCAGCTCAAGTCAATTATTAATTTGGAAGAGGGAGAAATTTGTATCTCGTAGCCGCAATTTTTTTCCCCTTAGTTTGATCTGTTAAATATTGTTTGAAGTGTCCATAAATTATGAGTGTTGGTGTTTATTTTGTTGTTTATAAAAGTTATATTAGTCTTTATATATCTCCCAAAGTTTTGTGCAAGGTATGCTTTTAAGCAACTGTGTTCAAAGTTTTGGAAAAATATACGCAATAAAATGCGTTCTTTGACCAAATCATATTTATTTTTGTTGAAATGCTAAGGTATCACACAACTTCTAGCTTCTGACCTCTAGCTCCTAATGGGGAGGGTGCCAATGCAGATATGAAGCAAAACAGTTTCTTGACTTGCGAGCTACAACTATGTAAATATAAATACAATCCTTCAAAGCTTTGTAGTCTTAAGCTTCCATGTAATGTCAAATATAGTATACAAGCAATTCATTACAAGAGGTTCTTAACAGGACTATATGTTTAATATAGTATCCACTATTTCTCTCTTATATGATCCATTTCGATATTGTATATGCATCGGAGTTGCACTAGCACCAGCACTAATTCATTAAACCTGAGAACTATTTACAAAGATATCATAAAATAATGAGAACATGGTAACCAACATTGTATATTAATTATTATTACGTAGTGCTCTCTTAATTTATTATGCTTGGAAAAAAGTATGTGAAAGAGAACACTGAAAGGGATCAGTGATCATACAAAAGAGTACGAATAGAAGTTGAGAGATAGCATGATGCAGCATGATATCACTGTTTCATAAATAGTGACAAGATGGGTGTGCTCAATATTAAAATTAATTTTTAATAGCATATTAAAAATTTATGCATTTAAGAACTTAGTTAGTGAATTTCTATTTTAAACTACTAGCAATGTGTAATTAGCATTTGTTCTATGCAAAGCATGTGTTTAATAAATATTGATAAGATTGGTGTGAAGTATATCATTTGGTCTTCAAATGCTTCATCTCTTATAATTTCTTAACGTGCATTATGTGCAAAGCACGCATCGCGTACTAGTTCTTAACAAAATTAAGAATGTTTAATCTATCTACAGCTTGAGCAGAAAGGTGATAATAATGTATGACTGTATGTTATCTTATTGGTCTGGAATATGCACCAAGCTGGTAAGAGTTGATGGTGTATACTTGTCCATGAGGGCCCAACTCACTTGGAAAGTTTTCTTCTTAAATTTTCTTCAAATATCCTTTTAGCTATTGGGATGAAAGCCAAATGATAATGAAATAAACTACCAAAAGAAGTACATGCTAGATGGTCAGGCTAAACTACACAAAGAATAGATGTTGATAAAACCAAGAGGAAGAATTAATATCAAAGTTTAGCATCAGTTACCTCAACATAGCAAATGCCTTGTGGTTCTGAAGTTCCAATCAGGACAAGATCACATGGAACTTCATCATTCTCTCGCAACCACACTATATTACCCACACGAATATCTTGTGCTTTAATCTTCAAAACATAATAAATATATTTAAAAATTAATTAGACCTCATGTGACCCATTTAGCAACAAAACCAGTATGTGACAGCTAGTCTAAAATAATAATAAAACTCAACTTGTCGGGAGAAAATACGTTCAAATTCTAAGTAAAACTATAGTGACTATAAGGAATTGAGGTTGCTGAAAATATAAACTGGACTCCGAAAAGAACAGCGAAAAATGTATACCTGTTTCCTAATGCCTGCCTTTACAACCCATACTTCTTTTTCATTTGCCTGCTTGTCAGAAAGATACCTATTGTAGTCATCCCATGCCTCTTTTGTTGCAGAGACTGCAAAGATGAAGATAAGTGGACCCCATGTACTTGCAGGATTTACAGGAGTTATTAGTGACCACAGTTGGAGGCAAGCTATTAGCAAAAAATATTGATTCATGAATCGCCTGCAGCAGTAATCAAAGTGTCAAAAAAATATAACTATAGTCAGGCCAAATTTCCTGATGTACGCTCAATTTTGGAAAACTATGTTCAAAATTCCTACTAAAACAGATAAAGACATGAATTCTATCTGAAACATGCATAACCATTACAAGAAAAAGGATCATACATGAACAAGAAGCCAGTGTTATCAATACACTAGGCGCAATACAAGGCGCAAAGTCCCTTTATGGGCACATGCACAAGGTGCAATATGATGCGCGCAGCCGAGTGAAGCGAGGTGCACGCCGCACACATAATTCTTCAACATAGATAATCAAGCACGAAAGACCATGTTTATGAACTTTTACATATATAAATATGTCAAAAGAAATAATATTACTCTCAAATCACAAAATAAGTTCTTAGTTCATAATGCTAAAACATCCAAACATATTAGTGAAGTTCACAATTTTTCAAATTAAAAGTCAAATCAAGACTAGTATCAATGCAAAATCAAATAGTTAATAAGGAACACTTAGGTTCCTCAATCAGGCTACTAAAAAGATTAATGGGTTTATTTTGGTTTTTGGAATATCAGTTTGCGGATATAAAGATCTGATTTGGAATGTTAAAGGAAAAAAAATATACAAGAGTATGATTCGCATGTGCCCTATGGGAAGCACCCTCGCCAGTGAGGCGCAAAAAGGTGTTGCGGCATCAGATGTGGGGCTCTTCGCCACCGCCCCGCATTGCAGGGCGCATGAGGTGCAGTGAGGCACGCGCCTTTGATAACACTACAAGAAGCAAATTAGACATTTAAAATAGAATGATTGCTCACCATGCATAGTCCGTCACATAGCCAAATACAATCAAATGCCTTACATATACAGTGAACCCAGCCTCATACGTTCTAACACATGAGAAGACAAGTGCACATGTGTCAATAATTTAGAACATTTCCTTAGTTGTAAATAGTGATCCCCAGCTACAACCGAGCAATTGCAGAAGCTACAATGAGATTTGAGCAATCATATACAAAACATGTCCTCGAGTATAGACTTTATGTTACCACTGCAAGAGGTAATCTGGCGCCGCACCACTCCTAAGCATTCTAAAGCTATCTTCCGCCTTTGGGAGAAGCATGTGTTCCTTCTAAGATGGATTCTCACAATAATCATGATTAATAATTATTCGCAGTATAAAGTTTTAATTTATAATTAATTGAAAATATATGAGAAATGTACAGGATTAAGTTGCTTAAGGTTCCATTAGATAATGAAATTGATATGAAGACTGCCTGAAATCAAGCCCGCGAGCCCATTGGTGGGACATAAGACCTGGGACCCTTAGGGCATGTTTGGTATACGAAAAGTAAATAGAAAGTGAAACACAGTGAAGGTACTTTCTCAAGACGGTACCTTCTTGTTACTTGTAAAATCTTGTTTGGATATAAAGTTAAAAAGAGAGAAAGCAGAGGTGTAAAATGATGTGTCACTAACTTTCTTCTTGTTCTGTTTGGTAATCATGGCAAGTGATTACAAAAAATGGGCAATTGAAACTGGAACGTGAAAACTTGAAAAATCTATTCTCTCTCCCCTCTCTCTTCACTTTCCATCCACTTTCTTCAAATTATTGAGAAAGGGAAAGGGGCTGAAATGGTGATGTAGCACCTTTTTCTTTCCAATCACTTTCCATTCACTATCCAAGTCCAAAAAGCGAAAAAGTAGAAAGTGGAATCACTTCTAAAATTTTGTTCCACTTTCCATTTAGTTTCTGGTTGCCAAACACGCCCTTAGCGCAAACTGTATTTTGGAATGACTAGCCGACAGGGACAAATAAGTGGGGCATCATGCATAGAATCCCTCTTACACAGAAGCAATAGGAGATCTCCTTAAAAACGTTCAAGTAACGAAATTCAGGGTGCTTCCACTCCCTCCATCATGGCTCAGAATGAGAAGAATGCTCACAGCATCTTGTAAATCAGAAAAATGGGGTATCCTCGCTGATGTGTTATCCTTGAGCCAATACGCACATTAAACAATATAAATGGATAAAAATAAAAATTGGCTCTCAAGCCTAAGAAAACAAACAAAAAAGGCAGCTATATAGCCTTGGCGAGGAAATCCTTCTCCCATATGTCAACGACAAGTACTTATTGTCTGGACAGGGGTCCGGATCTGCTAGTCCTCCACTCCTAAAGACAAAAAGTATCAAAACTGCTTTACTAACTTACACCCTGTTTGGATGGAGGTAAATGGATGGAAGGGAATGTAAAATTTCAATTTTACTTCGTTTGGGAGTT